>JAHWFP010148997.1:2928-17191 GCA_023313725.1 Lithobius niger
TTGTTTGTTTGTTAATTATTTCGGATGGATTGCAAAGTGATCCACCAAATTTGTTTCTTTCCACTTTTTACTAACTCCATTTTCGTTTCGCAGAAAAAAAAACGGATTAAACGTACATGCATCTATGTTGGTTTTCTTGTATGACTCAGTTTTGTAACATTAGTTCAAACATATGTAAATGTTGCCAACACATTCATTTCCTTGTGTTTTCTTTCGTGCGAGATGATTTTGCGATCACCGATTGAAATGCGAACGAAAATACTGTGGCGCCATCTAGCGACAGTGATATTGTTAACCTTTATAGCTTGCTCGCAGATGCACGAGGATGAACGAAATTTTCACTTAATTTATTAAGGATGTCGTGGCTTGTTTGTTTCGTTAAAAGAAATACCGTTATGCATTCCTTCGCTTGGTGCATGCAAACGCTAGATGGTACTATACAGCGCTAGATGTTGTCAGAATTCGTCTGCTTCCAATCGGTGATAATGCCACTTTGGGATATACCTCCCAGCGCCATTTTTCTCGATCCTCCACATCAAGTACAGCCCCAAAGGTCTATTTCCTTACCGTTAGTCAATTCATTGCTGAAAATCCGTTTTAAAATGTGTCGTCTAGGAGATTTTCTGTTGAATAATTGTTAATTTTATTCGCAGTATATGAAGCATTGCGCGCTTACAATAATCATGACGTTTCATCTCTGTGTACATGTACTAATTTTCTAATATTTACCATGAGATCAAAAATCTAAAAGACTAATGCGGTAAAAATTAAAATTAATTATTCCAATATATCGCCGAAGCAAAATTATAAGACACTAGCCTAGAAAATTATAAATTGTGATTTTAAAATACGAGAATCATTCCGGTTTGTGACGACACAAGTAATGCGTTCACGCTGGCTTGTCTATTAGGCACAATGTCAACTGAGATAGTAGCTTCATTTTTCGCTGCAAGGAACGAAGCTACTGTCTCAGTTAACCTTGACTATGTCAAATGCGCGGCTGCGATCGACGCGTAGCTGTTATAAAGCAGGCGGTATGTTGCTTTAACTCTAACCTGTGTAAATGCTGCAAACGGTAGTCTCAACGGGTCGCACGACATACCGGAAAAATTTATGTTCCTTTAAGTTTTTTCTGTGAAACGGGAGTTCCGGTGTGGCAGAATCTCGTTTCGCCGAATCAAAATATTCTTCAAAAATATAACATTGGAGATTCCTAATTGGAAGAAATTGTGATTAGTTTCGGTTTATGACGTGATGCGTTTAGCCGCAGCGAGTGGCGCTAGCGAGGCTCGCAATTTGAAGAAAAAAAGTTCCCATTTTGCAGAAAAATCTTAATAGGTTTTATTTTCTGCGAAACGAAAATGGATTTAGTAGTAAGAAGAGGAAAGAAAGAAATTTGGAAGATCACTTTGTAATACATTCCAAATTTAAAAAAAAAGAATTAAAAGGCTTGGTGCCTATTTGTCCGGTGTCTATATGACCGAGTGTCTATTTGTCCAGTGCCTAATTATCCGGCGCCTATGTGTCCTACAGCCGTGTGAGAGACTTATTGACATCCTTCAGCAGCTAGGAGAGCTATTCTGGCCATTCTAGACATTGTTAATATCGGGTGTCCTCTCTCTTATAGTAGACCTTTATTTTTTACTTCTAAAACGTCGCTTAAGATTCAAACTCAGAGGGGGGTAGGGGGAGGGGGATGAAGGTCGGAGACACAATTCGATCTAGTGTTCGCTTGACTTGGTGGCCAGGACAATTCCATTCGTTTGGGCTTTACTTGTCATGCCCGGGAACCATCACGAAAAGAACTCGCTTTCGTAGTCAATATTTGTATCATGATCGTACGAATTAAGTCCATTGTTTTTGTTCATTTTTGTTGTTGGCCATTGTAGGGTCCGACATTTAAAACAAGTTTAGGCGTGGCGGGGTCAAACTGTCTGCGAAGTCACCTGTCGGTTCCCCTCTCTTTCAAGGGTCATTGACCCGTAGTAGCCAGCCAGCAGACCTTGCCTTGGTCACCTGCCGACCAGACCGCTTGACCATAAAGGCTAAAGGCTAAATATAGTATCGTTAGGCAACTATTGTATGGCGTACGTCCTTAGGCTTAAAATCCTATTAGTTTCATTTCATTTAGGCGTAAACGGGCACTCTTTCTACCAACGCGCGGAACGAATTGAAGATGTACTAGAAATGCAATCGAGGGTGAAGGGTCACATTTTGTTCAAAGAAGTAAAATCAACGGTTGATCAACGAAACTACAGAAGATCGAACTGTAAATGCCTACAGCTCACCTGTTCAGCTCAGCTCAAATCCCATGATGTCATGAAAATGTGGTGAAAATTGAAGGCGTTAAAACTATACACACACGATAAATTTTCCCCAAAGATGGAGATGTAGGAGAGTAATTAAGAAAGCCATGATGAAGGACAATGCCGCAATGCACGCCAAAAAGTATGTATTTTCGTTTTCCCAATATGGATTAAATCTTGGTCCGTAACCGGTAGTGTCCACGCTGTGACTATTGCTTCATATTCCATCCCGTGTGACAACGTGGCTACGAGGGAATCTATGGATTTCGTTTCTGGCTCCAGGTCTGCTGACTTAACAACGCTAGAATACTATTTTGCCAAAGCAACACTAAAAACGTTAACTTCCCGGTTCATGTGTGACCCGGCATTGAGTCAGAAGCCGAGACACGACATTTCTGCCCCAGTCGGCCTTGGCTTGAAGAAGCAATCTCCTTCCGTGCTTCATGGTCGTTGAACGCTGTTGCAACACACGTGGACTGATCCACAGGGGCTTGCCGTCGGATACAGACTCTACATAATTATAATGACCTGAGAAGCGTTTTAACATAAAGGTAAAAGCCCCGGCCATTACCGAAAGTTGACTGGGATAGCAAAAACTTAAAAGCTTCTCAGATAGCTCTGGACAACATAGCGCGAGTTCCAGTGATTATAATACTGATTGTAAGGAGGAAAAAACGATTGTTCTACGATAAGGCTTCTGGCTCGTTTCACCCCTTTCGCTATAGAGCAGTGACACGACGTAGTATTATTGTATATAACTCTATGCAGGAGCCTTAATGGGTTAGCTGCAAGGGGCACTGCAGAGAAAAACAGAAGGGCGTCATACTGAAGCCGATGCTGTGAAGAGTGATTTCTCAGACCTAAAACACGCGATTTTGTTGTTGGAGAAAACAACGTTATTTTAAGCCTAAGAAATCCGCTCTTCCGTTGTTTTTTCCTCCATTTTTATGTAGTGCACCTTGTAGTTATGCCCTCCAAAACCCATACTGGTGCCAATATGGCGGCAAATGTCACTGCTCTATATGTAGAGTCTGAATCCACGCAACGCGCGAGCAACAGATGGCAAGCCACTGAGGTCGTAGCACGGGCGGTATTTTTTGTACAGTTTCGTTCGGTTAAAACCTACGCGGTGTATTTTTAACGTTGGTTGTCCCAGAAATTAGTTACTGTTAACGTTGTAATATGCATTAAAAAGCAATGTATAAACGTCAGCAATACTGCATAAACTATAAGCCATGTCACACTATAACGACATCTGAACCAAATACTCAAAGGCTCAAGGTCACGACCATTCAATTATCGAATCACGAACGCAAGCGACATATTCTTGGAAAGGTACTGACCTGGATGGGAAACATTTCCACAAATACATAAAACAGATTTCAATATCGTCAATCAAATAGGTCAAAAAGTCAGCCACTCGTAAAAGAAATCTTATTATAGTTAAGACAGGAATGAGCGATAAGAAATACCTTACATTTCAAATACAGATAAGACCATCAAAAGTAGGCCTATATCAGAAAAGAAGAATTATAACGAGTAGAGAACTCCGATTTAATCTGAGGTTAAATTAGAGAGTTCTGGGAGTGTGGGTGCTTCTTTGTGTACCGGTATCAACTCTGCTGGGTTCTCATGCCTGCCCCAGACCGACCATCAATATCCTGATCGGCTATAATTGTGATTCCTATTTTTTTTTTATATTATCCCTTGCCGGGTTGAAATGCCGGATGAAATATACTACGATTAAGTCCTAATTAAACCCAAATTAAATCATTTTGCCACACTGAGTCTTTATTTTCATATTGTTGTGCGTACGATACTTATGTATCTCTGCCTATCTGCTGCAGTTTTCGGCTGCCTCTAATGAACTAGGCAAACGATTAAGACACGCAGCAAAGCCAACCAAAGACCCGCATAAAATAAAATGGCCATGTGAAATAATTAATTCCTTCGAGCACGGGCAAGTAAACTCGCCAACCAAGAACCAACACCGTTTTTTAAAGTTTTTTTTCGGGGGGGGGGGGGGGCAAGGGGCAATAATTCCCGACAAGAACGGCAAAGAAAATTTATGTATTAAAAAAAAATATATTATCTACTTTTGGCAGGTACCGGCGAGACAAGTTAGGGTTATGGGGAGCACTGCAAGCTCCCTCCCCCCGTGGGCCCCGGAAGCTGAAGCATTTTCATTTTACGCTATTTGAAGGCCTATTTTTAGCTTCCTGGAATACGTTTGCGACATGCTGTTAAGAAAATTTCGGCTGTTTTTTTTTGACATTCTTCAGCATGAGAGGTCGTAAAAACCTAATTGTGACCAAAATCTGTTGTTTTTTTTTTTTTGTATACACTTTATTTACAAATTCAATTAAGGCAACAAGCCACTTATCGGTAAAAAAAAAGAAAAAGAAAAAAAAAGTCAAGCTGCAGCACAAGCTTTGTGGGGGGGAGGAGGAGGACGAACAACGAGCAAAGCGAGCAGGATCAGCCTAGTGGTCAGCGTCCCCGCCTCCATCCCAAGTGACTGCTGGTTCGAAACCCACGACTGACCCAACAACCACGGTAGTTAAAAAAAAATACTAGAAATTAATTTATGTAATAGAGGGTTAATACATTAAAAATGTAAATACAATACATAGGGCAACTTACATACGCTAGCTGATTCGGACTTACATGAATCAGAGTCTTGCTGATATCGGAATCGAACAGCTAAAAATAAAAATCGGGGGAGCCACAAAACTTACCGGCTTCGTGTCCATCGCCAAGGCTTGGGACAGGGAGAACCAGAGATAGAGAAGCTTATCATTCCAGCAGTGCCTGAAATATCGCTCTGAGAAAGACGATACATTTCCAGCATTGGGGGTAAAAACGTCATTTTTGTAAAACAGGCTTAACCGGAAGGACAGTTCCTGTGAATATTATAAATGGTCTTCGCCCTTCAGGTTTGACTTCCGGGTTCATGACTTTTGCCTTTTTGCCCACTTGACCCGCAGGATATTAAGGGGGAGGGGGACGGGAGAAAGGGATTACAGAGAGGGGGTAGGGGGAGGGAGCTGTAGTGGACAAACCGCACCAATCTTTGCGGTCCATTCATTCCGCTGCAAGAGTTACCCAACAACAACACTGGACCACTGGCTAGAATGACCTAAGCTATTTACACTTGACCCTACGAGCCACGGTCGGTCAGACAAATATTGCCTCCAGAAAAATGAGCAACTATCCCACCCCCACCTCTCCCCACGCCCTAACCTCCCCAAGCCAACGCTTGACCCATCATGTCGGCGTGTCTTTAGATGTATGAAGGACTTGAAAAAAAAAAGCCATTTTGACAACTGTAAAAAAATAAGGAAATGACGATACCTTTAGGCTTATACCACCTAAAAATAAACACAATAAACGTGTTAACTCTTGAGGTTTACATCAAAGTTTATAACGGTACTCGCTACCGTGTTAGTTTCCCAATATGACTCATTTTTGCAAAGGTTCGTTCAAATGTTCATGTAAATGTTGAAAACGCAGTTATTTCCTGCCCCCCCCCCCCCCCGCCCCGGCGTGCAAGACGGTCTATACTGGCAATCGGACGAATATAAGGAGGAAAAAACTCAAGAAAAAAGCCACGGGAAAAAAACCCGCAGAAAAACTATGTTTCCTAGCGAAACGACTTTGCCTGCCTGGTAAAATTCGATCCTTAACTGACCTAATCTATAACAAAAATAACACGCAAACAACGACAAAACAATTCGGCTGTTTTTCCCTTGATCTCTTTTCCCACAGCTTTTTTTCCGCAGCTTTTTCCCACCACTTTTTTTTTCCGTCGGCTGTTTTTTTCAAGGCATTTTTTTTCCAGCGCACGGCTAGTACTTTTCACCTTCTGTCTCCAAAAACCTCACTCAGAACCAATAGTTCAACTTAAAAAAAAAAAAATATTAGTTATTTTTAAGCCCTTTGAAACTTGTTTTTAAGAGCATCATTTATAAATATCAAACTGACTGTGCAACCAGTTACTTTTCGAAATCATTCAATGTTTCTCCGATATAAATTGAAATCTTATTCCCACAACTCAAGCAGGTGTGCACTGGTGGGGTCCACTGAGGTGCACTTTGGTGTGCACTGAGGTGCACTTTGGGGTGCTGTGAAGCCGCGAGCACTGGGGCGTCACATTCGATAGGCGTGTTGGTCCCGGCAGTACATCTATGGCTTCTTACAGACGCGGGTTCTAACCTGGAGAGGGGAAATGAATATGTATGGTGACGAGGGTTTCCTCGGGGTCCTCCGGTTTCCTCCCTCGTGCGGAAAAAAAACAACTGACACGATGGTACTGGTTCCTTCCACCAAAAATGTATAGGGTTTATAGTTATAGGAATTAAATTCTTGCTTCGCCAAGGTCTTCAAAAAGCATAGAGCTACACTGGCCGACACCTTCTATTCTATATTCTATGTTTACCTGTGCGGTTTTTTTAAGGGATTCCCCAATTCGTATTGGACCAAACCGCGTGGCATAATCTCGAACGGTTCCCGAGTTAGAAATTTCACTGAAAGTTCCCGTTACTCCGGGTGTCCATCTGGCAACACGTAGTATCAATTGGTATGTAAAACAATTTTTTAATTTTTAAAGTTTTAGGCCTGGACCATGCCTAAACTGGTTTGTTTTTATGGAGTTGGTGACTCGGTAGATTCTGCCATGAATTTTGTAAAGTTTTTAAGTGTTTTACTTTCACCTGAATACGGGAGGTTTACCTCCCAAAACGTAGTGTCCTTTAAATTGTGCACGATACTGGCGGTAACTCGTTCTTATCCGCTAAAAGTGCTGAAACTACTCAACGGTGGGCTAATCACGGTTAAAGGGAAAATGATTGACGGCCATTTTGCAACTGATAATATACCAACTTCAAGTGTTTGATGTATTTTGGGAGCTTGGGTTTGAAACAATCTCTATATTCGTATTAAGAGTAAGCGTTACTAATTCACCGAACGTACCACAGAGGGCACCAAACTCTCATCACTGCATGCCCCAGACAAAAATGAATTGACATTGGCCAACTCAGGTACCTAAGGGCTGCTTAGGAAGTATTCGTTAAAATAAATTGAACAAAATCGAACTTAAATAAAAACCCCATCACCTGTGTCGTCACCCAGCGGATTGTAAATACACTATTGTTGCTCCTTGCATGAGGAAAACAAATAATAAGATAGCAACTCCATTCCTTGGTATATGGCAACGGATGGGAGCGTGTCAAACGTCCCCTATGTCATAAGCAGAAAAACGTTTGTGTCACGGAGATCGCTACCCACTAACTTGGTGGCAGCCACTGGGTGGTGGAACTGCCATGGTTCTGGCCTTTATAATGACTGTGATTCAGTAGCTCTAAGCACTTACAGTTCATCTCTTATTAAATTCCCCAGGTTGCAGTCTTTTAAAATAGTTGTGGACCATACCACATAATAAGCCCTTTACCACTGAGAATTTTGAAATTCGGGATCTTTACGATGGCAGTATCTTCAAGTGACTCACTACCGTAATGTAAACATTAGTCTAAAGTCTGATTCAGCTATAGGTATTGCCCTAGTTTGAATGTTTCCCCTAGTGTAATAACTCTACTTTTATTCATTGTAAGTTTTAATGTTATCTACGATCCGTTAGCTTTAAATTTAAAGCTCTGTAGTTTAACATTTAGAAATCTAAGACAATCTAGCTTGTGTTGTATTAAAGGGATATACCTCCCAGCGCCATTTTTCTCGATCCTCCACATCAAGTACGGCCTCAAAGGTCTATTTACTTACCGTAGTCTTTCCCTTGCTAAAAATCCATTTTAAAATATGGCGCCTAGGAGATTTTCTGTTGAATATTGGGAAACTATATTTACGTTCTTCCAGAACGTATATGATGCTTTGCGCACCTACAATGACCTTGACGTTTTATCTGTGTGTGCGCAATACTAATTTTAATCGTTTGCTAGTAATTACTATGAGATCAAAAATCAAAAAGACTAATGCAGTAAAAATTAAAAATAATTATTCCAATAGATCGCCGAAGCAAAATTATAAGACACTAGCCTAGAAAATTATAAATTGTGATGTTAAAATACGAGAATCATTCCGGTTTGTGACGACACAATCTTTAACTTGATTCTGTTTCGTGTACTATTCCCAAAGCCTACCGAGATATCAGCTTCGTTCCTCGCTGCGAGGAACGCTGATACCACCTCAGCCGACCTTGGCGCTGTAAATGCGCGGATGGCGCCTGCGCATAGCTGTTATAAGGCACACGGAATGTTGAGGCAGGCCGGGTGTCCCTCTAACACTTTGGTGCGTGCTTGTTCTATGTAGCCTCTAGGAGCGCTGTATTAATTTATTAATGTTTAAATTGCCTTTTAAGTATTTAACTTGAAGCTTGTTATAAAATATTCGGCAGTTTACTGGTGTTTTGGAGTTAATTTACTCCTGACATATATCATGTCTAAAAAAACATAATATAAAGCGTTCCTAAATGCCAACTCAAAAAAAAAAAAAACATGGTGGAATCTTTAGAATTTAAATTACGCACGCGTTCGATTTTTGAAGGACCGTTATAAATTAGTATTCTGGAAATTGCAGCCATTGTTTGCCCTTAAGGCTGAACGCATTTGATCGTCTTAGAGACACCGTAGTGTGGACCTGTAGGAGAGCAACGTGTGACATCAGGAGCACCAGGCTTGTGATCCTCCCTTTCTTGGTCGGATGTAGTGCGTATGCTCAGTTGCCGTCACATCAGTCGGCGTTTGTGACCATAGACTCCTCCTTGCCGTTATACAAGGCAAGCTCGCGATCTTCTCTCATCTCGCTTAAGTAACCTGTGTAGTAGGAGCCTGTGTAGGAGTCCACCGGGACTCGGATCATTACGGGCCCAACAGCCCAGAAGCTAAGATTAGCCGCAGTCAGACTATGGAGGCCAGTAGGCTATTGTAAGTAGATCATCTTTTGTTTGTGGCTGTTTAAAATGCTTCTAACGTTGAAGATATTATCGTGTAGGGATCATGGGTATCTATACCCTGAAGGCATGCGCATCGACGTTAGTGGAACGTCAGTTTGAAATCTGTGTAAAATTTCTGTACAGCTAAAATCTGTGCATATCCTCTGGGATTTAGATTCAGTTAGAAATTTAAAAATTGCTGCCTCTCTGAATCAGCGTATAGTGCCGGCATGTTCTCGAATCAGACTTTGTGTGAATCTACATAAGTAATGTTTGAGCTACTGATTTTACGAGGTGTACATTGATTGCCTTTGTAGCTAAATTCTTGCTCTGTCGAAGTTGAATCTTCTTCATGCCACATTTAGTTAATAATCGTAGTAGTCGCCGGATGAGACTAGTGTCAGCTTATCAGATTGGCACTACCAGAGTTGTCCAAATCCCAAATAGCGGAATAACTTTGGTAGTTGTAAGAAGACGCTCCGCAACATTTGGAAAAAACATGCGATAGGAAAAAAACGCAGAAAAAGACCAAACTAAACAATTTTGTGTTTTTTTGTGTCATATTATTGCTACTGTTGTCTTCATTATTACGTTAGATTAGGTTAGGCCAGTTGTTTAGGCCTGAATTCCACCAAGCGACGTATGGTGTTTCAGCAGGAAACGACTTTTTTAAACTTTTTTCCTGCAGCATTTTTTCCTTTGACTTTTGGCGGAGCATTTTTTTCCCCATCGGGTATTTTTCCCTTCAGCTTTTTTTTTTACCCATCAGTTTTTTTCTAGGAACTTCTCTTATCCTATTCTGATTTGAATACTAAGAAAAAACTTTTTTTTCTTCTTAGGTTTGAATCATTAAAAGCACTTTGTGCTTTACTGAAGTTATAAAAACAAAAGGCCTATCGAATTAAAAATTATAAAACAAAATTGTTTATTGTCAGTGGCAAACATCCCAAATTATGTAAAGAAAGTCATTTTTGCTGCATAAAAAAAAAATAAAAGTAACGCATCACGTTTCTCTCGGAATTGCTCGAATTTTAAATGGTTGTGGCGTCAATGTAAATCCCATGTCAGGCGCCATCTTGAGAGCTTCATTAGCGCCATCGGCTGGCAAAATGGAGAACCTGTGGAAAATGGCGCTTGTAAACAGAAATAGTTCACGGCGAGCGAGATCGTCGCCAGGACACATGCGTCGCCCTGAAACAACAATGCATAAAAATATTAGGATCAATCCACACGGTAACGTGAACCGCAAAACAATAAAAAAAAAAAGTCGGTGATATCATGATTCCAAAACAGCCTGTTATTTCTGCCAAATTTTCGCCAGTTGAAATTGAGGAACACCGCACAAACAACTACATCATGTTGACGTTAAGTCTATTTGCGAGCGTATGCTAGGATAAAAACCTGCCCTGTCCGTCTGTAAGGTTTTTAAACACTTATAAGGCAGGACCTATAAGGGATACGATAACCAAACTGCAAATCACGAAAGAACTATGTGCAGTTGAAAAAGTTAGTACTGTGAAAGGTAAACAAAGTCTGGGTACATCAAAAACCTAGAACGACGGGTAAAGGGATTCCTTTCTTGCTCAGCTAAAGGCCACAGCCCAGAATGAGTTTTGCCGTGTGGTGAGGCACTCGAGTGCTCTAGAAATGGATAGTTTTTTCACACGGAATAATGTTTGCCAGAGAGCCATGACGGCCGCTACGCAACAAACGGCCAGCCCGGAATGGCATGGGATGGCGCTGCTCAACACGCTTTAATTATTCTGTCTGAAATCCGAACACGCGCCCTGCTGCGCTGCTGGAAATACTAACAAAACTTCATTGTAGTTAAAAATTTCCCACCGCCATTTGGTGTCAAAACAAAGGAGGCCGACAATGGCTGCTTGTAATTAAACTGTCTGAAATCAAGTCACCTTGGCCCTCCAGAATCTGCTAAAGGAGGCTGGCACGGCTAAATGCGGCTGGACGTGGCATTTTAAACCAAATGATTAGAAGGTACAAGTAGATACGACGGGGTGAGCTGAAGAAAGAGTTGAAGAGAGGATGTGAGGATGCAACGTACTCCTAAGGTAGGGCTTACTTACCTGAGAGGTGTCAATTATCGGGTCCAGCAGATTCTCAAGGCAAATGGTTTTGATACTTTTCTGTAGAATGTGAAAGGTCTCAGAAGGCAATTGGCAGGAAAGAATGGAAGCAAGCAGAATAAGGTGAAAAGAAAAGTGAAAGCAGCAGCCAGAGAAAGAACCTTGAAGAAGTTGGAGAACACAAGAAAAGGCATGTATAGAGTACCATGTGGAGATTGTAATGCAGTGGATCACTACGTTTACATGGCCACTAAATAGCAATGCGCTTTGAAGCACGCATCAGAAAATGACAGCTGTTTATAAGAGGCGAGAACGCTCTCAGGGCTATTACAATCTGCCACTGAAATGACACGATCCTCCTAATAATGGAGGCAACGGCAAAAAAACCGCCAAATTTGAATAACACTCATGTCGACTTGATGAGGTAGCAACTGTGAGGAGCATGCCTGATGACGATAGTCGTTCGTGATCCCCATCTTCGAAAGTTAGGGATATCAAAAATTTGCAAGATTGTAGAGTATCTTTGACATTGAAATGGTGTGTGATGATGAGTGAAAAATACGAAGAGTACGTAAGGTACAAAACAGTACAGAGAATTACAAACCAAAATGTAAGTGATAGAGCAAATAAAGGGTAACTAAGGGGTACTTTAGTGTACTAAAATAGAGGTTTCATATACCCGTTCCACACTGGGGAAAAAGTCCGGACCTGGCTGACGCCAGCCCGGGAAACAAGGCTGACCTTTCCACACTCGACTCTAACTTGGGTCCGGACCCGACCCCGACTTTCAAGTCCTGCTCGAGATCGGGACTTGAGACGCCAACCCCGACCCCGTGTTTCAGCTGTAGAAAGGGTCGAAGCGCAGGCCCGCTCTTTAGGGAAACATTTTGACGCTTGGAGCGCTGATCAGCAATAGCGAGATAGAGAGAAAGCAGAAGGAGTCGACGGAATATGGAGGGGAGAAAGGAACAGCGATAGCGCCGTACACGTAGTAGCGAGAGAAAGATTAACCAAAGTCCAGATCTTGGACGCAATGTCGGAGTTCAGTGTGGAAGGGGGTAAGGATGGAAGCGTGCAGGGTTTTGCCTGTGGGTTCAATTCGAGGCCTGGACCCTGAACACCGCATTCGGGGTCCAGTGTGGAAGCGGCTATAGCATATACGAAAAGGTACGGAAGGGTACAAAAGGGTAAGTAGGGTAAAAAGAATGTACAAAGAGTAAAGAAATATAAATAATGGTAAAGAAGTATAAATAAGGGTAAAACGAAATGGAACTAAGGGGTACTAGGGGTATATTGGGGTACTAAAGGGTAAAAGGTTCGGGCATACCAAATAAGTTACTTAAGGGTACGTAGGGTAAAAAAAATGTATAAAGAGTACAGTAGGGTACGTAATGGTAAACAAGTGTAAACAAGGGTAAAACGAAACGTAATTCTACAGCAAATATGGGAACTAAGGAAATTTAGGAAGAAAAAGCCACGGAAAAAAAAAAGTTGCAGAAATAAGCCAAAGGAAAGAAAGTGAAAATTCCTACGCCTGCCTGGTAGCATTCAAGCTAAGGCCTAACCTACATACAACAAAAATCACAATGCGAAAATAAACAAAAAAAAATCCGAGTTATTTCCCGCAGGATTTTCCCCCCCCCGCGTCTTTTTGTTTCACGCACGGAACTAAAATTTCCCCAGACAATTTTTTTTTTCCGGGCTCATTTCGAACGCAGTTTAAACAAGGTACTTAAGAACGTCAGTGCTGTATATACAAGTGTAAAGTGACTGATTAATTGTTAGAAATTCCACTTAAATACCTGCTGAGAAGGGAAGGAAACCGTCTGGTATGGCCTTGCGAGAGCCGTCCTCATTCAAGAATCGTGCTGGCTCAAATTTGTGTGCATCCGAGCCCCAGAGGGACACATCACGGGACACAAACCACAGCAGGGCCACGACCATTGTATTTTCGGGTATCTGGAAACCATCTAGTTCAGCCGACTGAAATTACACACATAAGAAATAAAGCGAATTTGTATTTTATGCAATTAGAAAACAAAAACAAACTCGCTTGTTATTTAAAGTGAGGTTTAACTGAACCTAAGTCTAAAACAGGAATGGAACACGAATAAGCTTTCCTGTACGATTTCTGATACAGAGTGTTGCTGTAGTGTTTAATCCATGTTAAACCTTACTGCCGTATTCAACGATATAACCATTGAAACTGTCAAAAAGGAACACAGCTTATTAAAAACGAGAAGAAACGGTTATTTTAATGTTTCATTACGTCAGTGTTTAGTAACGTGTTGATTAAATTTTAATCCAACTTTCATCAATGTTGATGTCTTTTAAAGACGGAATAATACACGGCTTTGTTTGGTTGTGTCTAGATTGGTGACAAGAGTTTATTAATTTATGGGTCTAGATTTTCGAGTAACGTATTTTCGGTAAGGAGAAAATTTAAAGCATATTAGATTTAAAATGAATTTAAAATATAAAATGTACAATAATGTGGATCAACTGTACTGATCAGTAATCCGTGCTCGAAACAAATATGAAACCAATAAATTAGGTAACCTATGTTAACTCACAAGCAAACAAATAATCTGCGGTTAGGGGCCCCAGGAGGAATCTCCCCCTAGCCCCCCCCCCCCCCACTTCCTTCCCTGACTAATCCTCCACTGGGTGTATGTCTCTGCACTAAAGGGGTTAGTGATTTGGTAGAAAACAGATGGTCGACTGCATCATTGCTCAATTTCTCAACCACGACAGATTGCCTGTATACAATGTTTATACCACGCGCCATGGCTGTTTGCTATGACGTGCATATCACGTGACTGGGCTAGTCCAATCAGACGGCCAAACAGCCGTTGTTCTCGTTCGTCATTGGCTAACTCATGGTGACGTCACGGCAAACAGCCATTGCGCATGGTTTAGGCTACCAGTTC
>JAHWFP010148998.1:0-36493 GCA_023313725.1 Lithobius niger
GGAAGGGGGAGGGCGAATCTTTCACAACCAATAGGGTAGGGAGATGGGCACCCCTAAGAACAAGCAACAGGACAGCATCGATTGTGACGACATCAAAAAGTGACGGGTATTGTTAGTTCAGTGAACGGTGGCAGTGATTAATGTGCTGTCTTTATCAAAAGGTATTAACCATTATTATTATTATTTATTTATTTATCTGTATGCTGATGACATTTTTATGTTGTCTCTTCTTAATGACAGTACACAAATGATTAAAAATCTTCAATTAGATTTTGATAAAATGAATTGCTATTTAAACGATAATGGCCATTACAGTAGTGAACAAATTCCTGTTTTATGCACATAAAATCATCTCCTAGGCAGTCCAGATACAGAATTCAAAATTATTACACGTGAAATGTATTGTTTTGACCATGTGGAGTGTTACTTTAAAAGTGTGGATAAAATGAAAAAACACGAGATATCTATTACTTGAGATTGATAGAAATTTTATTCGCATATTGATAACCTTATAATCAGGCTTAGCATTGGGGAGGGATGGGGAATTGAGCCGTAATGGCACGTCAGCAGCTAAGTCATTAGTGCCAACCTCAGTCACAGTGCAGTGGTCTGGGTTGCCACTGCGCAAAATGTTAGAGATGTAATGTAGGAAGGTTCTAATAGCATGTTTCTGAGGAAAATTAAAAAGACACATTTTAGATGTTAGATTGGAGGACTGTTTTCCTTGTTTCCATTTAAGTACACTGCATAATTGTAAAACTGTCATTGTTATTATAATCACATGCAGTTGTAATTGTAGACACTCAAAACACAAGTCTTTATAAACCGAAACTTCGAGTCAATATGCAATAAAGTTCTTAATATAAATTCGTTAGCACGTGCTCACATTCTATAAATATTCGTGTATAGGAGAAACCGATAAATCATCCTAGTCCTCTCATCCTAGTCCTCTTATTATTATACATAAAAGCATAAAATGTTTATAAATAAAGTAGTGGCCCGGGCTGAGGATAATTAAAAAAAAAACTATGATTTCTCGCTCAGTGATTTAATTGTGTTTAAGGGTTAAGGGTTTCGGTGATTGGCAAGATTTAAAGTACAGAGTGAGCGACTGAATGCGTGTGTAATAAACTGTGACGTAGGCAATATTTGTGCTGATCTTCCTGCTTCGCCCCTCCAAGGTATTAGGTGAAAAAGTGCGATCCCATCTCGATTTATTGGAAAACCTTTTTTTTTTTTAAGATCGTTTTGAAGGTCGTATTCAAAATTAAAGGGAGTTGTTTTACAACTTGAGGAACTATTTTGCAAAAGTGTTCGAAAACTAATTTGTGAAGGAAATAATTTACGTATAAGTTTAATTCGAATTATGTGCCGGTTAGACCTATTTACACGATAGGCCTATTTTACGTTGGTTGTGATATGTCCCAAGAACGGAAGCTGAACCGAAATACTGGCAGTCGATACAGATTTTAAGTCACGTTCAAGACGACGTTCTAAGTGAAACTTACCAAGATTTAAAATAATGTAGTGATATTTTTAAAAGCTACACATTTAAACACTCACTGATATTTCGGAACTCGCTTACAAAATATGTGACACCTTCTTCAGCGGTGTCGCCAACCCGTTTTTAAACCCATTTCGGTAGGATTTGCTACTCTGTAATATCCAGAATTATGTCGAAATATAAAGGATTATTTCTAATTTAAGTGCAGTTGGCCAAGTTTTACCAGAGTGCAGTCCATGAGACGTAGGCTTAAAATATGAACATAAGTGTGTTCAACGTAAATAAACTGACATGCGAGGTGGGGCAGAGGCGTAACTTCAAAATTGGGGCCCAGAGGCAAAGGTGCAGTAGAGGGCCCCCTTTATTAAAAAAAAATGCCGTTTTTGGTAAACAAGGCGAAGGCCGCAGTTTTTACCACACAAGGCAACAGCTCAGTGGTGGTTTCCCCCCCCCCCCCCTTCCCCAAATTCATAAAAAAAAATGCAGTTTTACCACACAAGGAGACAAAGAGAAAACCCAGCGGAGGCCCCCATTCATCAAAGAAAAAATTGCAGTTTTTCCCCACGCAAGGCGAGAGCCCAGTGGAAGTACTTCATAAAAAAAGTTGCAGTTATTGCCACATAAGGCGAGAGCCCAATGCTTCCCCTCCCCATAAAAAATAAAACAATTAAGTTTTTGCAACACAAAGACACAACTTTTTTCATGAAACTATAGCAATAACTTACTTTGCAGTAATTTTGCGGTTACAAACATATTTTAAATTGGGCCCCCCAACGTTGGTGGGCCCGGAGGCGGCTGCTTCCTCTGCCTCATTGTAGTTACGCCACTGAGGTGGGGGACTACATTGAAACCGTTCAAACTGTTTTCAAAATATTTGCTTGATACCGCTGGAATTCACTGCAACATTGCTTCGGTAAAACAGGTTGTTTGAGTGTCCAATTGATAAGGTCAACCCGATCAGTGCTAGGCGGTAGAGTTATTTGCGTAAGCTTGTAGCTGGCGACGTCAATGGCGCTATTCAATAAGAGATGGTGCCAGATCTGCCCCGTTGACGCGGACAAAATATCGACTTCTCGCCAACATCTCGCATTTGTAAATGAGAGGAAAAGCACTAAAACTGTTATAAAATAGTATAAAGCCAATGGGGTGCACATTTATACACTAAAATGCGACGTTTCGTGTTATGTACGACTCTTTATCAAGTAGACATTTTTTTTTTACTTAAAGGCTAAACGTCAAACATAATTAAAACACTTGCATCAGACCTCAAACGCAACAACTAAAGCATACAGTTTTAAAGGACCTAAATCAGGACAAAACCTGATAATAGAATAGCCAGTCTTTACTCCTCGCGAATGCAAGTCCTAACTCCAAGGGAGTATAGCATTAAGGCCTGGTTGTCATATTATCAGGTGTTGTCCTGATTTAGGTCGTTTTATTATTTTTAAAGTTGTATGCTTTAGTTGTTGCGTTTGTGGTTTTCTCCAAGCATTTTTTTTACCGTGTTTGAGGTTTTACCGTGCTTGACGATTGGACAAAGTCTATGGAATGTGGAAATTCGACGGATGTTATACTGATTGACTTTGCGAAAGCATTTGATTCTGTACCGCATCAAAAATTAAACTCTAAACTAGCAGCCTACGGTATTGGTGGTCACACCCTTAAATGGATAAATAACTTTCTTTCGAATAGAACACAACAAGTGTGTGTAGGAGCATCAATTTCTAGTGAAAGTATGGTTATTAGTGGTGTCCCACAGGGATCGGTGTTGGGCCCACTATTGTTCCTTATCTATATTAATGATTTAAAAACTAAAGATTCAACCATTATGACCCCTAAGTTCGCTGATGATGTGAAATTTTATAATACCATAAGAGATAAGGAGGATCATACAGCATTGTCCTCGTCCTTACTGGATCTAGAACTTTGGTCTCAAAAATGGGAATTATCCCTATCGGGCCCCAAATGTAAAGCTTTCCACATTGGACCAAAAAATATGGAGATGCAATATACACTTGAGGGTACAGTGCTTGACCATGTCACCGAAGTCAAAGACTTAGGGGTGTGGTTTACAAGTAATCTTAAGAGTGAAATTCACTGCAATAACATTGTCAAAACTGCTCGGCAGAGAATGGCAATAATTAAAAGATGTTTTACTTCTGGTGATGTAAAGACCCTGTGCTGGGCCTTCATTGTATTTGTTAGGCCTATACTGGAATATGCAAGTCCAGTCTGGTCTCCACATTTGATAAAGAATATAAGCCATATTGAGTCTGTTCAGAGAAAGTTTACAAAGTATTTGCCAGGTATGAAATGTAAAACTTACACAGAACGTTTGAAAATTTTAAATATGGATTCACTGGAAGTGAGGAGACTTAAACAGGACCTAAACCTGACCTTTTCAATTTTACATGGATTGACCGATTTGGGGTGCAACCATTTCTTTTCATTAAGGGAAGGAAATCGGACAAGGGGTCATATCCTTAAATTAATAGTAAAGACTAGTAGGAGGGATTGTCGTAGGTTTTTCTTTTCTAATCGTGTCGTAGGTCCCTGGAATGCTCTTCCTGCTGATGTAGTCACGGCACCAACACTTGCTACTTTTAAAAAGAGGCTGAATAATGTCGATCTCACCAGATATGTAAAGTTTTCGTAGTTTTTAAGACAATGGTATCAACCTGCTACTTTTATTGTAAATAAGTGTACTTTTATTAATTTTAATTAAGGCAGGGAATAAGTGGATAAACCTATCAATTCCCTGTTCTTTTGTACTGAGATCGCAAATATATACTGACTCAGTGCTGACCACTTTTGCTGTGGGATTTTTACCAGTATCATTTTTGTTTTATGCATTAGGAATGCCAATTGGTCTTGGCCAAGCTTTGCTTTACTTTATTTTATTGTAATATAAGAATTAGTGATAATGACTCCCGGCGTTTCCCCTCACTCGTCCCTCACGTTTGGCGATGCCATCGGGGACCATTGTGTCCCTGGTAGGTCTAACCTTGGTGGTAAGGCATTCGTGACCCCAACCAAATTCCATCAACCCTATCTCTACTGTCGCGCCATTTGTCTTCATTTTAAACTTTTGTAATCTATGACTTTTAGTTTTAATTTCGGATGGCTGTTAGTGATCGACAGGTCCTTGCCATTCCGGTTGCGTTTGCAACAAATTTATTTATTTATTTATTTATTTATTTATTTAGCCTTGACTAACAAACAAAAATTGTTTGCTTAATGACGAGTCGTACCACACTGGAAACGTCGCGTTTTAGTGTATAAAATGTGCACCCTAACGTTTTTACACTATTTTATAACATCTCACATCAAAATTGGAGTAACTCATAGTTGATATAAATTCTACATAATACGTAGAAGGAGCGCTATAATCATAAACGCAGTAAATGTCCTCGTACCCAAACATATTATGTTGGTACTCTTTTCTGTGAATTTCTGAAGTTGTAACATAAATTTTGTCCCACTTTAGTTTGCCTTTTTAACCCTTCCCTTCAGTTATCTTTCATTGCCAGAAGCGCGTGCGGTCCTTAGGGACAAGCCAAATTCCTAAGTCTCGTGGCCCAAGCTGGTGCGTGGTCGCTGTGGGACCCCTAAAAGACAGAAGAGGGATTATAAAGTTGAGGCTGTCGCCTGGGGACAGATTAGGAGGGATTAAGGCTTGCAACAACAAACAGGTGCATACAACAAGCAAACACAAGCATTAGCTTAAACAAGCTTCCTTGCTCTCCCCTTGCTGCGCCAACCGAAAATTCAAAATAGGGAGCAAGACCCTCAAGCTGCTCATTCGCCGGAAATGATGGAAGATTAAATTTGAAAACTGAGGAGCGCCTTCAGGAATGGCTTCCAGAAGAAGAATATTGCAGGAAATTTCTCCGAGTTGGCATGACTTATTTTGTGAGCAGCACAATCAACAATTTAAATAAATAAAGACGCCCATCAACTGCACATATATCAAGTAACAGCATCCCGTTATCAAGTGCTTAAGTTATCAATCAAGCTTCGTTACAAAAACACATCTAAAACGAAGTTTAATTGCTAATTTATGCATTGATAACGGGGTGCTGTATATCCCCGAAACGTTGTCACTTGATATATGTGCACTTGAGTGGCTTCAGGTTCTTATTGAAAATAACTTATTTCGCATACAGTTTTGAAACTTCAACAGTGGCAGCTTATGTTACCACTGTAACAAACAAGTGACAACGTTCATGCTGGTATCCCTCTTGTAGGCCTACTGCAACATTTTAAGGGGCAATTTTTAAAGAAATTTATTTTTAAATATACGTATTCAATAAACTGAATGGAGCTTGGTGCTAACACAGGAAAATGGCGACTGCAATTTTAAAACGTAGGCTAACATGTTGCAGTGGAGTTGGTTGTGTGGTGGTGGATATATTAGAAAGTAGCACTGGCACCGATAGCCAAAGCAAAACGTTCCTTGTAGCGGTGTAGGCAAAGCCTCGCTGTAAATTTGTCGACAGCTATTCGAACGGCATCTGGGTATGATATTTGGCAATAGATTGTGCCACCATAACGCCGTGGCTATAAAATTTTATTTTATTCACGAGGAAACAGGCTTTAGGCATATTACAGGCGGAGCGGATAGAATTTTATTTTTATGCATTTGTCATGTTTGTTATTGTCGCTTAAAATTAGTCATTCGGCTCACACTAAGATATTCAGATCACGTTTTCCATTTTTAAGAATGTAACTGAAAAATGGCATGTGCTCATTACTTTTCTTCCATACCACTGGAAAGCTCTCATCGAGGAAGCAATTTATTGTATTTGAATGGCAAATACGGTCGGAAATTGGCGTCAATACCGTATTTGATCGGAATCGAATTTCCAAGCTGCCTTTACTAGTACATTCGAGTACAAGCTGCACATTCGGTTCAGACTTTGTATGAAGCGCCATTGTTCTAAATTTAGACCATAAAGTACTTTTCTTTGGTTTATAATTCTTTTGTTTCGACGCCGTGATGGTTAGTTTTCGCATTCTCGGTAATTAATTTGTATTGCCATGCCGTCACTGTTTTAGTGTTACTGGAGCCCTTAGCCTTTTCGTTTGGGGCCCAGAAATCGGCACAGCGTATTGAACGTTCATATTAGAAATGTGTTCGAGATTGTTTTTATTAGGCACCATGGGGAAAAGACTAGAAGTCGATGTTTCGGTATGTTTAATAAAGGTGACTATTTCAGTAAACTAAATACAGATGCGAACCTATATACGTTGCCTTTTGGACTTATATGTCAGACTGCCTGAGCGGGGAATCGAACCCAGGACCTTGGCCTTTGGTTTCAAAGGTCCTGGGTTCGATTCCCCGCTCAGGCAGTTGACATATAAGTCCAAAAGGCAACGTAAATAGGTTCGCATCTGTATTTAGTTATTTCTTGTGAGCCTTTGGCTTTCCCGTCTTTTATTTCAGTAAAGTTCCGTATCGCTAAAACAAGTGGTTGCTTTAATAACAAACTATAAAACGATGTGGGTGTGAGTCCTTCGAAATCTCACACCAACGTTAATGATGTGTTGATGGCTTTACGTTTCAAGCCAATTACACTGCTGGACCAACATGCCATTAGATTGTGGTGGACAATGGACACGAAGGCGTAAGGTTACTTATCGCACCAAGTAATACGATGCAGAGCACATTAAGATGCTTCAAAACTCAGTTTGTTACACAGTTTTAAGACTCAACTGATACTAACAGTTTGTGCTATTCGTTCGAAACCGACCGAGATTCTTTTTTCTCACTCTCTCACGTCGTTTCGTTTCGATTTATCTCATCGTCTCCGTTCATTTTGCATTTCTTGAACACTTCGTGGATAGGTTTAGTGTAGTTTGGCTAACTGCATCTCATTAACTCAGCTCTCTAACGGGAATAGATGGAGGCAAGTACGTCTAGTAGACCCGCCGTTCAAAACCAACGCTCTCGAGACCGAGACGAGACCAAAATGGCGACAAGGCTTAACTTCATGAATGAAATTTCTAAAAAAAAAAAAAATTTCTATCATTTTGACAATGCTAGTGAAGAACGAGTTTAAAATTTATTTCTTTTAAATTTTAAAAATAAATAAATTTTAAACTGGTTCTTCACTAGCATTGTCAAAATAATAGAAATTAATTTTTCAGATATTAGAAATTATCTCTCATGAAGTTTAAGCCTTGTCACCATTTTGGTCTGGGTCTCGTCTCGGTTTCAACAGCGTTGGCTTCGATAGGTTTCGAACGGCGTGTCCACTATACAACTGCCAAGATGCTCGCCTCGATCTAATCTCTATTCCCGTTAGAGAGATGCTACAATGGAGCCATACTGGCTACGAGGCTAGCATCTGGAGAGCTAGCTGCAAGGTGCACTGGATATAAGTGGAGGTAAAAACGTTGGCGTAGTTTATCAAGCCATTGCTGTGAGAGCGGGCTGACAACACAACCGAAATTATTCAACGTCATGGGGACTCAATTCCACCATTATGAGAACAGAATGAACCGTGTTAGCTTACACCGTACGATTCCATACACAACACTTTAATTCCCAGTAGTCCTAATGTAATTTATCCGAACCCACTTGCCACAATCCATCTTGACAAACCCAATAAACCTGATACAATTCACCCAGACCAAACTTTTATTACGGGTCACAACTGAAAACAATGTATTATTTAAAATCGACTTTCAACGTCCACTTTTGACAGAGCAAATGCAATTTCTTCCTTCCCCATCCCATAAAGCATTGACATACTATTCCCTTTAGCGTACAAGTTGGCGCCCCAACCAGCAAGGCAAGTTAAACCTAACAAGCACACAGCAACAACAAACCATAAACAACAGCACCCAACAAATACATAAATAAACACAACATCGAAATAATCTGTAATTACATACGAAATAAATGTAAAATTAATCCAACCATTGATACGAAACCAATGAAATTACACCATAAATGGTAAAAAAAAAATAAACCGCCAAGTCCAAAAAAGGTTAGCCATAGAAAGTAATGATATCATTTCACCAAGAAAAGGCCACCAAGGTTAACCCATTAACCAGACAACTTGACGCATTACCCTCTACTTTACTTTCGTTAATCTCGCAGCTGATAAAAACAAACAACAAATTTCACCTTGTAGTTGTTTGTTTAGTCTTTTCAAATTGTTTATTAATTGTTAATTAATAAAATAAAATAAACTCTCGTCTAAAAATAAATCGGAGAATATCAACAATACTGGCATTCAGGAACTGCAGTGAAACCCACTGCAGACGTTGGGTGGAAGTTTATTTCTTTGGCTACAATTTCACTTATCAGATATGCAGCAAACAATAAATAATACAATATTGTACTGTCTAGAAAATCGCGACCATCGTTAAAGTATGTGACGTTTCTCAAAACAACGCTTGTGCACATGACTGCTCTACTAAACAATTCTACGCCCTACAAATGCAAACAAAAAAAGAAATTAGAAAAGAGGGCAGTGCGTCTAATTGTCTGGTAAATGGGTTAACCTTGGCGGCCTTTTCTTGGTGAAATGATATCATTACTTTCTAAGGCCGACCCTTTTTTGATTTAAGGTTTATATACTCATTTTATTCCACGTAGGGCGAAATTTTTTTTTAAAAATATAAAAAATTGTCGATTGTTAGACAGGACGAAAACAAAAGTAACTTTGTGGTATAGGCTACCGTCCGAAGTCTGATAGATAAGGGAAAAAAAGATTTAAGCAGAAAACCGAAGTTCTCCGCAGGGTAATCTGCAAAGAAAACATGAAAGGAAGGAAGAAAAATGTCTTGACTGGGGTAAGGGGGGGGGGGGAGAAGCCGGAGGATTCTCGGGTGTGAAATTCGCTTCGTCGGCACAAAAAAAAATGGCGGCTTCAAAATGAGAAACTCGTGGCTTTTGCCCCTTACTCAAATCGTTAGCGCGAATCCGTTCCGTTGTAAAGCACCTATATTGAAGTTGGCGGCGCCACTGTAGTGACTTCTTTTCTTTCTTGATTCATGCATCCACCCACCGTATCCTTAAGCTTTATTGCCATGGAAACGGGCGCAAAACACCAGCGCCTCCCACCGGGATATTCCTGCGGGAGGTTTGGCCGTTTGGTTGCTCTGGGACCATGGTAATTTTTTTGCAAATGTATGCAGGATAAAATTTCACTCGATGTGGTGAGCGGGGGTTGGGGGGGGGGGGGGAGAAGAGAGGGTGCCCGGGGGGGGGGGGGGGGGGGGCAAGTTATTCAGGTGTACTTGCCAAAAGAAGGAAGAGCTTAGAGGTAGGCCACCCAGAATTTAGCAGGATGAACCAAAAAAAAAATCGGTAAATATTCGTCTCCGAAGCATAGTAGATGCACATGCATAGTCAGTTGAAAGGAACGTGAGCTCATTCCTAACTCTAGGGATTTGTAAGCAAGCTCTTTTCTCGTTGGAACTAAGATATGCAGGCTGAACACAAGTAATGGACCGGAGTCCACAGTTGCCATACATCTCAAATCGAAATTAAACTAAAATGGGGTTTTAGAGTGGGTTAGGGACCGGTTATTATTTACCGGGGGGGGGGGGCAAAGTATATTGTGGTATCTTGGGATTTTTTGGACCCTCTCGAAGGGGTCACAAGAACTGGCCAAACTGGACTAAATAGTCATTTTTGAACCTCAAAAATGAAACTTTTAGCACTTTTCTAAAAACACCACAAGCCCCCAAGCGCCTCGATAATGCAAGTTTTTCTAAGACTTTGACGATATTTCTAGTGTCATCTGGTTAATAGTTCATTAAAACCACTTTCTGAAAACGTTTTTACACCATGGGGTAATTGCACGTGTTGATGTTGTGAAGGAAGGGCATGGACAGGCTGACTCGAACTGCCTTACTAGTGCCAATATGGATCCCTTACATTAAGTAATAGATATCCGTGAAGTAGACCGGGTTATCCCGCAATAATTGATCGTCTGCGAGAAACGGAACAGTCCAAAGATCGAGGGGTTGCGAAATCGGACGAGCGCACCAGCGCGAGTTCGATTTTGCTACCCCTAGATCTTTGGACCTTGGGTGGGAGGAGGTCATTCATTTTTCCAAGGTCTTGGAGGAGTGGGGGGTTATCAAAAATTTGCGGGTTACATTTTCATTTTCTCTGCCCCTCCAGTCATAAATAACGACGGTCTCTTACTCTACGTAGCCTAATACGTATCTGGTGTTGTTGGCCTTCTAATCACGTTTCGAAAGTAGCTAATGTTGCTGTCATATTTATGTTGGCATTGTTCAAATGTGTTGTTTGAGCTGGCTGTATTGTACTTAATTGAAAAATGGGACATTAATTCTTAAATCTACAAGAACTAACCTGGGTCACACGGCCATTTCTGAGAATTTTCTTTTCTTAAGGCATACGTTAACGACAGCCCCAGTTTTACGTGATGAAAGTCGGGCCAAATTACGTAAACACCATTAAAAATGACATAAAAACGCCTTAATGTGCTGGTAGGCTAATGTTTCTAGGCACCATGTGATATTGTCTTTACAACCAAAGCGACAGAAATAAAACGCGGACTTGAGGGAGAACTGGTCGGAAACTAATATGGCGACTGGCAGGGAGTCCGGAAAAACGGAAAAGGAGATTAGAGAAGTTAGTTGGAAAACGGAAGGGAATTACTTATATAAATAAAAATGAAATGCGTCGAACCAGACGCTGGAGACTCGTGGGAAATGTAAGAAAAGTCGGTCTAGTGAAAACCATTAGCTGCGTTCGTTTATTTAATTTGGTCAGATTTAATTTCATACGATGGACTTGGAAAAGAGGCTTAACACGGTGGAACGAAAACACGGGGTGAACTTCGATTTTCTAAAACCGCACCCTACTAAAAAAGTTATTAACTTTCTTAAGGAAACTGTTTTAGTTTCACGTTTGCGTGTGGCTGTATTAGAATTGAGGTAGCTAAAGCGGAAGGGTGATAGACATTGTAAACAAGTATTAAGAAAGCCAGGAAAACTCTTGCGGTTCGTATTTTGGTTGAATTTGTATAACAATTTTCGTAAGACTTGAATTGAACGAAGTGGTGCTTTCAGGTGCCGTTTTATGTTTCGTCTTTTAGTTTACATTAATCTATATCAATCTACATTATTAAACACGTACTGTGTGCGTGCGTGTTTGCACCGCTTCTCCTCCGGATCTAACGCACCTACAGAGATCAAATAGCATTAAACGAAGAAAATTTAATAATTAAATTCCTTTTCGGATAGGCCTAAGCGTAATTTAATCGATGTAACTTGAATTTTTGACCCCCAAATACGCAAAAATATTGCTCTGAAGTTTGGTCAGGACAAAGTTACTGTTCAGCCAAACTTATCAGAAAAGAAACTTGCTTGCGAAAAAAAAAACACCTAAAAGGACTTATATACATCTCAAAACATATAGATTTGCTTCAAATGGCTGGCGCACGAGGAAAAAACAGACCTACAGGTTTTAAAAGGTCAAAACATTCGCGTTTCTGAAGCAGGGAGGTGCACGGAATGAGCGAGAAAAGCAAGCGATTTCCACGTGTAGTAAACCTTTTCAATGCATTTCTCGCTTTGCTCTCTCGCTCTTTCATTGGTCGCTACTCTCACTTTCGTAAGGTTTTACTCTGGATGAGTAGGTGTGCAAACATGCAAACAAACAAACTGTATGTTTCGAATGTTGTAGATGAAATGCTGGCGTGCGGAGGAAGGTAATGAATGAACTGTAGTGTAATGAAAGATCCTCGAGCTCGGATCTTCAATTTTAACTTCTCGTATCTCTCCGGATAACGTGGTGGTGCTAATAATGACTTCGAATGTGTAAAAGGGTGTCAGTGTAGACGTTCAGCGCGAATTCCAGTGACCATGTTAGTGAAAAATTTAATAACGCTCAATCCAGGTACGAAATTGTTCTACGAAAGCGGTTCTGGTTTCGTCATATTCATTCTTGAGTCATGCCCTTTACAACATCAACACGTGCAACAGGAAAAATTTCCCATGATGCTAAAACATTTTTACATAGTGGTTTTAAAGAACTATACACCGGATGACACTCGAAATAATGTTAAAATCGTATATAAAAACTTACATTATGGGCTTCCCCCGCCCCACTAAAACCTACAGCATTTTTCGAAAGTTTTACTGCTGAAAATGTCAGTTTTGAGGTCCAAAAATGACTTTTCCCACCAGTTTGATCAATCTTTTTTTTTTGTGACCACTCACTCCCTTTGATGGGCCTAAAAAAATAACTTCCCTTTCGAGAGGATCAACAAAATTCATTACGTCCAATTTCGTCTATCCACCAGAAATAAATAACTACCAGTCCGTTAGTTGTTTTCTTTGCATCGTGTCCTGGTTAAACAATGTATGGGAAAATAACCGTGCATAACGCGTTTCATCACACGACCTTGGAAAACAATGGTGTGCCATTCCCGATTGGAAACCCAACCAAGACAATGCCGAAGCCGACATCGTGCTCACCATTTCCTGACCTCGTTTTTCTCTGCATTCCAGCTCTAAGGTGTCGTGTTTTCTTTCCCCTCAGTCCGTTAATGCTCCCTAATGTTTGTGTACATGGAGGGGGAGGGTAGAGGTCTGTAACGAGATGAGGGCTGCCATTTCCAAAGTGCCACCCCTTCCCCCTTACAACCCCCCCCCTCCATCTTTGACTTCCTCATCGATTGAAATCGCTCGTTGCTGCATAAAGTTAGCGAACAGCAGAAGCAATATGACGCGAGCGTGGAATTAAATGAGAGTCGCTGGGAGGAGTAGCAGCAAACACATGGAACCAAGATGCCATAGTCTGTCGTCTATCCTTCTTTGGACCCAAGAGGGAAAAGTGGTCAACCGGAACAATGGCACCGTAGCTATTAAGCGTGAAATCGGAAAAGACTACGTCGTAAAGAGGGAATCTTTTTTTTTTTTTGTAGAATCGAAGTTTAGATGAGTTTTCATAACCTGCCTGAGCATGGATGGGAAAACGATGGCTCGTGAAATATTCGCTTGGAAGTCGAAAGCGCACGATGACTGATGGTGATACTTTTCATTCCATGGTAATCTTTTCCATAGTGAGTAGGTAGTCTAACTGAAGACTATGATTCCCTTCATTCCAAGGTAACCCTTTCCAAAGTAGGTAGCCTACATGAAGGCAATGATACTTTTCGTCCCATGGTGTAACCCTTTTCCAAAGTTGGTAGCCTGAAGACAATGATACTTTTCATCCTAATAACTAAGTGCTTTATTGGTGGCACAAGTTTTTATTCTTTCGACAGCCATAAATATTTATTTCATCATCACCAATCCTTCGAACCCAACAGTGTTTGTTTTACTGTATCCGTGACTGTAAACATGCTTGCAACCCATCAGCATCTAATTCATCTTGAAAACTAGTTAAAATTGTATAAATTTTCCTTCTTATTACTAAGATGTTGATCCTCACATGCATGCTGCTTAGTACAGTATGCAGAGGGTTTTAGCCCTACTGACTCTCTCAATTATGTTTAATGGTATCCTCATAGTTTTTCTTTATTATAGTTTCTGTCGTACCTCTTCCCTCAGCCTGACTCCTAAAATAATACCAATGTATTACGTTTCAAATAACTTTTCCACGCATTCAGCTGAGTTCTCCCCACCAAATTTCATTCGACTGTTGATTGCACGTATGGTTGCAATATAGCGAGACGCACAGTTGTTGTTAAACACATCATATCTTCATGCTCTTTAAAATTATTTCGGCATCTTTTTCAGGCGATCACTAAAGCATATCTTAGATATTTGTCATATGATCAGTCACACAGATTTAAAATCGGGATTCATGATTGACGGTGTTTAAATTTTGTTAGGCACAAATTCACTTTGTATTGCGGGTATTTCCAGTGAAGTTCATACGTTTGTAGTTCTCATGAACTTACATTGAGTTGTAACATCATAAAACTACATGGCCTTTGGTTCTTTGTGTTGCTTCAGTGGCAGTGTCACCACGACATCATCGTGATACACCAACATGATGCAACCACAATACAAAGTGAATTATTATATACCTAACGTAAACATTGACACGAACCCTCATTTTAAATCTATGAAATTAGTTTAGCTGTACTTCGGATGACCTTCCCCTTTAGTTCCCTGTCCTTATTAAAATACAACTTACGTGTTACCACTATTTCTACCACGTCTTCATGCATGGAGAAAGTAGAGAAGCACAAGATAAGGAGCTACAATTCTCCACTATCTAGGGATTTAAGTTTTCCGCAGCTGTATTGTATGCTGTATACCGGGGCTAAGGAGCTCGACTAGCTGACTACTATAAATCGTGTATTAAACGCCTATGGACTTGTAAAATTAATTTGTCTAAAATTGGGGGGTGGGGGCGTGAAAAACAAGTATTATCTAATTTCTAAACTAACTTGTGTCTAGGGAGAGAATTTTCTATCACGGAAAAGTCTGCAATAATGCAGTGATCTGGATTAGCACAATGTCTTTATTCTCATTTATTCACAGATTTAGTTTATGAGATCGTCCTCATTCCAATATCTAACACAATTCAAAGTTAAAACTAATTTCTAACCATCACCAACCTTCAAAACGATAATGCGATTCATGATCGAGAAGCACATGTGTTGAAACCATTTTCTGGAAGTTGGTTGACATTGTTTTCTGTTCTAACTGCATGGATTAGTCGCTCCAAGAAAGCAGGAAGAAGAGAAAACAATGTCAACCAACTTCCGGAAAATGGTGTCAACACATGTGCTCTCGATCATGAATCGCGTTGTGGTTTTCAAGGTTGGTAATGGTTAGAAATTAGTTTTAACTTTGAATTATGTTAGAAATTGGAAGGACGACGATCTAATAAACTAAATTTGTGAATAAATAAAGGCATTGTGTGTTTGTTAGACGGAATCCAGATCACGCACGTCTATGATCGATTGCACAGGCCTAATATTGCCGACTTTTCCGTGATTACAAACGCTCCCGTGAATCGTGTTGCATTAAAAGTTGATTTTGTTAAAAGTAAGAAGCAGAAACACCAAGATTTACGGGGATGAAATATTGATTTTGTTAAATATAAGAAGATTTTTAGTTAATTTTGCCGCAGAAAAACGATGATTTTTAAGAGGTGGGCGTCAGCAAGAGCGTTTCACGATTTTGACTTTGAAGCATTTTAAGGGGCTGCACATTAGCATTAAGTGGGTGTTTAATACACGACTTACGGTACCATGGACGTGAACCATGGACGTGAACCATGGACGTTGGATTGAAATCCCATCCACATCACACACAACCTCATAAAAAATGTGACTAATCGCAAAGCAAGGAATTGCCTTTTCAGATGAGCTTGGAGTTCTTTTTTTTAGTTAAAATGATAAAATGGGGCGGGAGAGTAACCCTAATTTGCGATGTTGTGCGAGATGAGGTGTCTCGTTAAAGGGGGTTAGTGAAACAAAATCCCAGGTGAAAGGAGAAACACTATTTAGCCTAAGCATCTCCTTTTATGATCTGTGTGACGTTTGAAGAAAAATCCTACCTCCCTCATTTGAGTTTGCCAAAGAAGAGGTTGGGGTGGGAGGGTGTTGAAAATCGAATATTAATGGCGAATTGTGAGACCTCTTCATCTTCTCGCCATATTTCAACAAATTAGTGAAGACGCTGCTTAAAAATTTACTCGCTTGATGAATGAAAGCTTTATTTAATTAGAAGTGTAATTTAGCGTGGAGGCCCCTCCTTGTTCGTTCAACTGAAAGATGTGCATGTTGGAACTCTTCGAATGTGTTGGAGGGGGAGAGAAGGATGCCTATATGGGGATCCTAGGGGTGGGGTAGAAACTCGGGGGGGGGGGATAGGAAAACTCCTTTGGTCTGACCGCCTTCTCTTGATTGGAAACGGATCGGGGGTTGGCGGTTGGTGGTGGTGGGTGGGGGTGGGGTTGGAGAGCCCCTGGGCTATGCGTCTCGTAATCAGCCGAAACGCTTTTGTGTTTCCCTAGATCAATAGATGAGAGACGAGTCTCTCTCTTCTCTTTTTCTCTTGCCTTTCCTGCTTATTTACTTGAAAACCCAAATGGTAAACTTCGCCAATCTCCTTTCCTTTCCCCGTTTTCTGTACGCGACTCCCTACCCTTGCGTCGAACGAACTGTGCACTTGGAAAAGAACTGTGTGGCATGTTGTCGGGGATTTTTGGTTGGCTGACAATAGTAGAAAATTTGATTTGGGGTAGGGCTCATAAGAAAGAAAAATGTGGGCTACCTAAACACGTAAACAGAAATGTAGAAAGTCTTTATTTATGAACATAAATTGGACAGAGCTATTGGTTTCTCATTAAATAGAGAATATTAAGAAATTATGGAGTGTTAGTAGAAAACAATATAAAGATCATAACGTACAATATATAATTATTGTACTTACCCTTTTGGTCTACCATTCAATTACTGTATTTTCTTGTAGGTATGTATCGACGAGGGTTGACGCAACCAATCACCAGTTGCGCTTGGTACCCGTCAACCTTTCATATCCTGTGGTCCTGGGTCTGATGACTTTGGCTGTGGACTTCAATATCAAGCCTGTATTACAATGATTACTAATTACCACCTTGTAACAATTGTAACCTATACTGTATGCTTTTCTACGGCCATTGTTGTCATTGCCTGGGACGTGTGGCACGATTGGTCTCATGGTTACCAATTTGATACTTGCCGAACTAAGATGTCTTTCTCGGCGAGTTTTTCGGCTAGTCCATTAGAATTCTTATTTTCCCCGGACTATATTGTACCCCAAGCCTTCTTCATGTCTTGGCCTTTGCTGGCTGCCGTCCCTGGCTATATGGCGGGCGAGCTACATGATCATTAAAACCTGAACCGCTAAAGGTGGAGTCAGCCCATTTCTTCCTTAGGCCTAAGCACCATTCTTTCCATCTCCCAATGTGTCGGCCAGTTTCACCACTTAACATCCGTCGACACAGGTAATATTACATCAGTATGTTAGGGAAAGGTTTTTGTAGGACAGCTTTCTTTGAATGGATGAAACGTTGTTAATTCTGTGTGGTTCTACTAAATATTACGAATTGCAGTAAACAAGCTGAAAAAAGTATGGATGGTTATGTCCGTTGTTACAGTTAGTTAATGTGATATTATCTACGAGTTTGTCAATATATAGGAAGCTATGTTTCGTCAAAACTTTGTCTGTGAATTGAGCTCACACCTTTCCCTAAGTTGAGGACAACGTTACGAACACATTACAACATAAATGATGGGAGACAAGGTCTGATTCAAAAATAGCTAATCAGATAGCGGAGTAAAGTTCGAAATCAAATTATGGAAATAAAGAATGTAAAATTTTGCAAGAATGTAAAATGTAGAGGTGTACACAAGATGAAATAGTATAACCACTAAGACATAATGATTAAAAATTGACAGCCAGGACAGTGCTCATAAAACAAACAATTTGCAACATTTCAAAGCAATCCATGCTTTGTTATCAAGCAACACCGGATATGGTTAAGAAGCCAAGTCAAGTAAGGCAAACTTAGTCAGGGGGCCGTAGGAAGCGGGACGGCTGGTGAGGCGTTTGCCGTACCACTCTTCGGCACACAGTTTTAAAAAACCCACATATTCAAACACTCACAATGCGGCTGGTGTCGTCAACCCTTTGAGGCAGTCGTGTAGCAAGCGTGTGGCTTTCCTGCCGAGCTTTGATGAGCAGCAGAAACTGAGTGCAACTTGTATTTTCCCCAACATCTAGAACGGACAATGAGCTTTATTTCGAGAAGGAGGTTTTGTAGTAAAAGAAACTCTTGATTTGGCGATTTCCAAAGCAAGCTTCAGCAAACGTTTGAGAAAGCCCAACACAGCAGCTAACCAATTGCAACTTTGTGAACCAGTGTCGGATCTGTGGAGGAAGGGGAGAGGGGGACGAATTACTTATTACATGCTACGTACATAAGGGTAAGGTCCTAAAATGATCTCACTTAAATAATGAATAAATCACAAGAAAAAGGGTAAAATGAGAAACTATCTTCATTAATGACTGGCCTTGTAAGGATGCATCGTTGACCAATATGAGAAATAAATAAAATCCAACTGTTCCGACTGGGACTGAAACATGGGACTTCTCACAACTCACGTAATTTGGATACACTAAAAGGCTTGAACACTTTGAACACAAAAGTTGGCCCCGTTCCCATCCAAATCTTACACTTACTAGCCTCATGGCTGAATTTGGTGGGAGGGGGGGGGGCAGATTGGGGTCACCAACTGAAACATCATTGTCAGTCGGGAAAATGCACCCCAGTCGGTGGGGTCACTACTAAAAGAGAAACAAACGATTCCAAAAAGTTTGCCACTCTCACCATAAATTCCTAGATCTGCCCCTGCTGTGATCCATATGTTAACTAAAAAAAAAGAAAAAAAGAAAAAACTTGTTTAAAACATGGGCTCCAGAAGCCAGATATGACACTGCAGTACCAGAAATTGCTTCAACTTCCAGGGTTCTGCCCCGGTGGCCACTGAGGACCATTACAGTGTTGCCCAGTTTCTCTGACTTAGTTGGGTCGTACCACTTTGAATTTGCTTCCTACGGCCTTGTAGCTTAGAAACTGCCAGTATGAACCCTGACTTCTCAGCTGCACTGGCAGGCAAGAGGTCTGGTTTCCTCTTGAAGGTTTCTAGCTGCTTTAGGTTCATTTTTTAAATTATTTTTATTCTTGGGCTTTGAGTTTTTACGGTTTTTATGAATTAGTGTATTACAGGGTGGTCATAAAGGGACCTGATTACAAAAAATTATTAAACACAAACTATGCTAGGTACAAACATACAGTTTTCTGCAAAACGAAGCTCAACTCATAAAGTTTTTTTCCAGTAGGTTAGTAGACTTCAACAAGTTCTCTGTTTGTGGCCAGGAGCATATCAAGGCAATATTCCATTTCCTTCCATGTATTGACAAAAATCACTTCAGTTATTATAGCAGTTGTTATTCTGTCCTTTGGTGTTTTAATGTTAGCAATGGGTGTTTTGTACAATGCGTACGTACCCCCACAAGAAAACGTCAAGGGGGTAATATTCGGGGATGTGGGTTGCATGGTGTCGGACCATCCCTCCCAATCCATCGTTCGGAGTTAATTTCTTAGAGGAATCCGCGAACGCGCAATCCCCAGAGAGGCCTACCGTCTCGTTGAAACAACCCATGACTGACATTGTTACAATATTGTGGTGCAACAAAGAGTTCCATCCAGCATACCAAGTTACAAGTCTTTCTTGACTGAAGGATCCATAAATTGCTGGCAGTTTTTGTGAAACCACAGTGTGCAGTGAGATTTCAATGACATTTTGAGGTTTTTGGCTATTGCAGCGCCACCCTGACCTAGTGGCGATTGTAGCGCCAACCAAACCTATTGAAAAAAAACTTTGAGTTGAGCTTCTGAGTTAAAACTGTATGTTTATACCTAGCACAGTTTTTGTTTAATACATTTTTGTAATCAGGTAAAGACTTTATGACCACCCTGTAGTTTACTTTGGCTTCTTAGCCGTATATTTCATTGCTTGTTAACGAAGCAGGCATTGCCTCAAAATGTCACAAATCTTGTATTTTATGCACACTTTACTGGTTTTCTATTTTTAATCGTACACAAAGGCAACCTAGAGACTCTTCTAAGAACAAATAATTTATGTCATCAGTTCTCAGAGGCTTTTTAGCTGCATCAGCTTGTTGTATTCACTGTAATTCTCAGCCGTATCTGCTTTGGCATCAGCCTTCTTTCCTCTTATTTCCTCATTCCTGTTGGAATATTCTTGGCCTTGGTTAAGGCCAGGTTCGTTAAGTATGGGCGAAAATAACCTACGTGTTGACGACCCATTCTTTCCTTTTGGTGCACTGCACGTTTTTTTCCTTGTACCTTTCGTTTTTTCATCATCGTAAAACTTGTTGATTCTTCGTCGACAATTAACACTGTTTTCCCACGGTGAATTTTTTTTTCGTTGTACCGCAGATATAAGACAGAATTTAAGGAGGAGGGCAGCCAACAGACAGTGAGAGACATTTCGTTGCCTTCTTAATTGTTTCTGCAGAAAATATATGACCAAGAAGCATTCTAGTTAATGACGCTAATGTACTGCAATAAAGACTGTCGGCTTGTTAATTCTTCAACTAGAAGAACCTCGCTTAATGGCATGCCATGATCCCTTTTTCTTTCCCTCGCCCCCGTAGGGCATCAAAGGGGTGTGGGCTTGAAGGGCGGGCGTGCGTGCGTGCGTTCGTTCGACGCTCACCTGAAAATGCAATGAAATATTAATTGGAGACCGTTCCATTGTAGCGGCCGGGAGTGGCGCCGGCAGAACCGATCGAAGTGTCTACCTGGCAGCACCTGGCGCATGCGTCAAGCCGCCCCCGGCCGCGCGAGCTAGAGCCGTGCCCGACCTATCCATCATTCCTTTGCTGCCCCTTCCGCCCTCAGAAGGGGCTGCACGCACGGCATCGATGCTGCGCAGGAAAGCCCGAAGGACGGGGACAGCTGAGAATTGCTAACGTTTGCTGCACACGATCGCAGATTACGGTCGTTGCTAAGTCGGTTGTTGTTGACGTTAGAAGGATGGAAAATTTAATAATCGGAATTGTTTATAGCTTGATGTTTACTGTAATATTTTAGGCGGGTTAATGCTTTCTCAGGGGGCGGGCTTGAACAACAAGCTTATTTTCGTATTTCGTAAAGTGAGCAAATAAGCTGATCGCTGTTACAAAGTAGCCTACGTCTGATACAAACCACGTTGTTTAACTGAAAAGGTTTTGACTTAAATGTAGCAAACAGCGTGTTACTCAGCAAGCAACTTTAAACTCATCAACTTTAAAGGAACTTTTTTAATTCAACATCAAATTAAACTTATTACTGGGTTGAAAGCTTTCAAGAAACATTTGTTTAAGTGGTTATTAGATCAAAACCCTATTAGCTTAGCAATGCTATTCAGCATCACGAGTTAATACTGACAACTTTTCTGTTTTGGTTACATTGTTTTCTATAGTACTTGTACAAGTTTTCCAAATCAAGCAAAGCATGATTATGAACAAATAAAAAGAAAAGGGGGTGAGGAGGGAAGCATTTTTCTTTTTATTTGTTCATAATCATGCTTTGCTGGATTTTGGAAATTTTTTTTCCACATTAATTACGTTTTTATTCCTATTTTTTAATAAAATGTTTCGTATTTTTTGTATGTACGACAGCATCTGCTCTTATGATGTGAGGTTCGTCTTCACTGTCTTATTTTCTTGTAAACTGCACCGAAATTAAACTCGACTCTTTCAACTCTTTCGAATATTAAATTATAAGTGTTTACAGCATGCATAGTCCTGAACTTTACAAAGGCAGCTTCAGAAAACAAAAGTTGACGTAGGCATACGGTGTTAAATTTAGCATTAAATGAAAATAAAACCAGTTGTTTCACAGCGGACAGTGTGAGCGATGAAGCGAACGAGTTGGCTTTGTCTTTGCCCGTTTGTCTTGCAGTCACAGCCAAACGCATGAACTAATTCGAATGACGTTTGGCTGGAATATTCCTGAAAATAAAGCTGAACACGTATGCGGTTGATTTTACGAAGAAAAGATTTTTGGGAGCGTGGGAAGCCTCTAAAACGACCACCACGCTCGACGTACACTGAAAAGTCAACGAATAACACTGGACAGGCATCGGTAATTATACAGATCGAAGCTTTACTCGTCACTGATTGGTCACCGACAAATTAAACACAGAATTTGATAGTATATCTCACTTAGAGCAAACTGTTTGCTTGCATCGAGTAATGCCCGTATTAGGGAAGTGACATCACGTTCGTGAATCGTTGGACTTTTACGGAAACACGGAGCTGCTTCTCGTCCAGATATGTTTAACTTCGTGAATCAGCGACATACAAATTATGTTTAGGCCTACTTAATATGAAAACCAATGCCGAAGCAAACGAAATTACAGGTGGGATGGCGAAATGAAATGGGGCTAGTATCGCTACACAAGTAGAGGAAAACGTCGTAAGTTCTTAACATGTTAAAATCGTCAACATCGAAAACAACGCAAATGTCGATGGGGCTAGTATCTAGGACAAGTAATATACTCAAATTGTATGTTAAACATTATCTCTTAATACTTCGTAACTGTGACGTCGAATCTAGTAAAAATAGTTTGGTGGAAAGAAAACCAAAATAATCACACAGAATGCCACTCGTGCTTTTATGAAATCGATAATTTATGTGTTTTCGCACTCAACTCCTTTCCAGCAAATTTCCCTCGAAAAGAATTTCGTGCCAAAACAACGCAAATTATTGATTTCATAAAAGCACTTATTGGGGTTTTATGACTGATAATTCTAAAGTATTGATCAGACCGAAACGAAAACATTGTAACATTCAGATGAACTAATCTTCTTCACTTTAGGTCTTCTGCAAACGTAACGTCATTCATTCAGACGAAATTCGTAATGGATTTGATGGATTAATACCAAAAACTCACTTCATAATGGGGGGGGGGGGGGGGGTGGAGGACGGTGGTGGATGCAATCGAGTTCTGTAGTGTTATGGGCGCAAAGAAGCTTACGGCTTCCGTCCTTGCATCAAATACCTGACCACTAAATTCCATCAAATACTGTAACCTTCACCAAATACCACCAAATTTCACCAATTGCCCAAAAGTTGTACACTAGTTTCTCGAAAATGCAGCCATTACTTGATAATATATTTTCTTCTTTTATCGCCTTAACAAAACCAAGACAATACAACAAGTATAAAAAACAAAAGGTTAAAAAATAAGTAAAAGTAGTGATGAGAGAGGAAGCGGGCCAAGGCATGAACGGTCTTGACACTAAGGTTAGACCTGCTTTGTGGACGAAAGGTCCAATCAGCCATGGGGACGATAAAATTACACACATGTTAAAAAGGAATAAAACAGTACAAGTTAAAAGAAAAGGAAGCTTGTATTCATGAAGACACGAGACACATGAGCACACGTCGTCGTAATTTAATCAAATATGAAACTCTCTAAAACGTGTACTAAGAAACCCGAATTAGTATAATTCGAGGCACCGATTCCAGTTTGTAATATGGCCTAATGAGGACAAAAGGGGCTTGCAAACGGAGATCATAATTTAATGGGTTGTGGATCAACTCATTCCGTTGCCGTCCCGAAGCTGTTGACTTTGGTTGAGATATTCCTTAATTGCCCCCCCCCCCTCCCCCATCCTTCTCACGGTCTCGAGCTGCAGCAGAATGGCGTATTACTCGTTTGTTATTGTGAGGCGCCCTGTTTGCCCAGCCTGGTGCTGCACGCGTGTCTCGAGAGCTGTGCGGAGTAGCTCACTGGGCCAAGAATAGTTAACTGCGTCAACACAATCGAAGATCGTCCTTTACACGCTACTCGTCCCTTTCTACAGTGATGGATTTTCTTCTATGGTTTCATGCAATCTACTATAATAGTGTGCCAAGCCTAAAACGTTGTCTAATCTCTTGAGCCTCGAATTAACAGTCGCGTGATTGGAGACGAGGATGTTGAACACTGGGCTGTGCTGGCTCGCATTGCTCTAAGTCTCTTGGGACCAAGCATGTGCTGGCTAGTGACCCACATTTTCCTCCATCTCGTAGATGCACGTGTCTGTACTCTGGAAATTAATGAGGTTAGAGGTTTCATACGAATTTTTAATACTTCTGCTTTTTCGTTTACTTCAGTACTGACGTTTTGTGCTGAAGATGCCTAATTCTAAGGATTATCCAGTATTGGTATCGGTATCTCCCGATATTGTCGGTCGCCGTTACCGATATTGCGTTTCGGTGCGTGCGACGTAAAAAGTCGGTTTTACACTAATTTTCGGTAACTGTGTGTAACGGACGAGATAGAGAGTCACGGTTTCAAAAATTTTCAAGGAGTTTTTGAGCAGAGTACCTTCTCGTTAGATTTTAATTGTTAATTTGTAGGCAACAATTTTTCATAAATAAAAAAACAAGCAAACTTAGGCTATGCAACATGTAGCTTTGTATCCGAGAATCTTATAAATCTGATAATGTAATAATTTTATTTAAATAATAGCAGTGCATGAAAGTGGTAGCTAAGATCTGTTGGAAATCGGCCGGTATTGGATCGTATCTGTCAGCAAAATGACCTTGAAAAAGTATCGGTGTCTGTTCGGATTAGCTAAAACCAGGCGCAGCATAAAAGAGGAAGTCTCCAACACAATTCTGCACTTTGTTCCACCCAGTCTTGACCCCGTGTGGCAAGTAGCGTAACTAGTGCCCATTTTTACTTTTGTGGCAAAACGTACGCTAAAAATTAAGCTGCGTAGGTTTTTACCCAATAAATACCTTTACTGCTGCGAATGAACCAATCATGGGTCAGTTCGCAAGAACAAGGATATAAACAAACTTAAAGGCACATAAATCCCTCCGTTCTGGCCGCTTTACTCTGCGTCACCTACGCTAAAATATAGTTCAAACGACCGCAGCGCGCATTGCTCTAGACACTAGTCATAGTCATTTCGGGGCCGCTGCAACGTGACACATCGTACGACCAAGTCGCACTCTTGCGCGAAGGATTAATTATCCTTCTCCAGGGCCGCGGCTTGCCAGCGATGTGGCGGGAGTTATATACCGCTCGGACCGAGCCGTTTAAAACAAGCCTAATAACATTCACGCGCCACTACTGACATCTGCATCGTACCCTTAGACCAGCAAATGAAAGGTAAATCAGTTTATATAAAACTATTTCCGGTAATGTATCGAGTGAAACTGTTAAAATATACCGGAGGGAGTTATGTGCCTTTAAAACGACGAAAGCATTTTGCTTTTCGAGCCAAGGCCGACTGGAATAGAAATTGGGCGTCTTGCCTCCCGACTCTACACCAGTTCTCGTGCGTGCCAAGATGTTAAAGCCTCTCAGCAGTGCTTTGGTAAAATAAGATTTTGCCCTCACTTGTTAAATCAACTGTTTGGAGCTGAAACCTGCTGCTAGTTTCCCAGACGGCCTTGTGAAAACAATACAAAAGCGAGAACATGAATAGTGGCAGAACATGCTCCTGATAAAACCTGATGATATCTGTCAATCGCCACTAGATTCAAATCGTTAAAGGCATTTCAATCACTTTCTAAAAATTCAGTAAATATCTCCTTGGTTCAGCTTGTTTTGTTTGCTTCTAATTCAAATTTCCATTCTTTCTCATCTTGGTGTGATGGCCGTCATGGGGTGATTGGCACCACGAATGGCCAGTTGGTGAGGATGAGGCTGGATGGCCACTCTTCTAATTAGAAAGAGGCTCCCTCTTTGGTCGTTGGGTGAAGGCTAAATACCAATTAGAGAGAGGAAGCGAGGCATCAGTCCCGTCCGTCCCTTTCTTTCTCATTTCCATCTCGTCCACCTGACGGGGACCCCCCCCCCCCCACCTCAACACCCACACTCCATCGCCCCACTCGGGCCTCGGGGCGCATTGTTGTAGTTACTGGCACTTGACGTACAACCTATAAAACCCTAAATCTGAGACTTTGCCACTTAACAGTATAGATGCGCGAGAAACATGCGAACGCATTATCAACCAACGAAAAATTGTTCGGTAGTTAAAAACAAAAAATTAAATGTATCTGGGAGCGAAACAATCCGTAACAAACGACAACAATCCGGGAAAAAATCTGTATTCCAGGGCATGGCTGAACAATGCGCTGAAAGAAATTACATTCCCATGAGAAAAACTCATTATCCAGCTTGCTTATTTTTAAAACACTTCCAGCTCCATTGCGTATATTTATGGTAACCTGGCAAGGTGCGACTGAAGGGGGATGCACTGATTGATTGAGCGAAGTAAACGATCAGCATTTGTTAGCCAGTGGCACAGTCAACTTGACAGCCAAGACGGCCACACTCCACACCATAAGTTGTTTCAATTCGGTTGCAATGGCTTACTCGAAGGATTCTGACATCTTAGCAGTTTTTGGGTTGCAAGCGTTTTCATTCGCTTTCTTTTTCGTACGTTTTCTTGAAATATGCTTGATGGGTTAGTGGCTGGTTGCCTCGCACTGGCATTACAACCTAACAAATCCTATGATTTTTTAAGTAAATGAACGAAAAATAAACTTCTTTGAATTCCGAATTTACGGACTCAAAAACAAAGTAATTGAGGGTTCTGAAGTTTTTGTTGAACACATTGAATCATGGAGTTAAAAGTATAATTTCTTGAAACAGCTAAAGAATTAAAAAGACCAAAGACGGAAAATAAATAAAACCTGTCATCAAGATTATCGAGTGATTTTATATGTGAACGGAAAAAGTATGCAATTGATATTTCACGTGAATTGAAAGATTGGGAAAATTGTAATGAGGCTTCACTTTTACTTAAGGCCAGTAAGTAATTCCGGAAAACTTTTTGTCATTGCTTAATACTTGTTCGCCCCCCCCCCCCCCACCATTTCTAAGTCTACATGACGTATTTACTTCAAGCATATTTCGCCACTGTCTCCCGAAGAATGTTTTGAGGCTACATTTCTCTTTGATTCCATTCGTGCATCTTCTCTTTGATATTGTTGTTTCGCCTTATTGTGACGGGTGCTCAAGTCTTCCATTGTTTTGTGAGCTTTACTCAAAAATTTTGTTCTGGTTTTGTGGCTGCGTCAATCTTTAAGTCTTTTCTTGTGCTTGAAGGCGATGGGAGAGGTGTGACCCGAGGCGTCAAGACCTTTTGGGCCCGAGGACGGTCAGCAATCCTCGATGGCTGACATGGCCCCATTCATCCCAACTTGAGATGTGAGGGTCACTCCATGATGCCACCTCGCCACGACACCAACGCCAAAGCTTGCAGATGCCAGCTATTTCTTTCCGGGTGCAACTGAGAGAGGAAATGGAGAGATGCTAAGCCCCCTGGTGCAAGAGAGGCCAGTCTGGACTCAAGACTGACCATAATAAAGTACGTTCCACCCTACGTGGGATTTATGGCAAAGCAGTAGAGCGGTGGCACCTTACCGAAATGAACTCGGTCATGATGGAGGGGCCAACGAAAAGAAGAGACTTGGCCCGGCCGGCCCTCTCCAATTCGGGCCCTTCACACACACGGCTGCCAGTTGCAGGGCAACCAATTGACACGCCGGTTATTGGATTGGGAAGGCAATAAAAGCATATGTCGGTAGGGATAGGGCCTTTCATATAGCGTGTTCCACAATAATTCAATTGTACGGGTGAATTTGTAAGCTGAATTGGAATTGTGTGAATTTAAGCGATTTTTGCGTTGAAGTGGTTATTTGTGCTCCGTCGTGGCTAGAAGATTGGTGGTGTGGAGTTGGTTTGAATGGAATTAACCGCTGACTTATCGGTACAGTGTTATTTCCCGAATTGAGTTTCGTGTTGGGAGGTAAACTTAATTTTGTTGAAAAAATAATAGCTGAAAAATAATTTTTTTCGGGACATTCGCCTTCAACTGAGTCCACTGGTTTGAAACTGAATCCGATTGCAAACACAGAGTAGACGAAACGCCTATCGTGATTTTTCGCCGAAAGTCTATTAGCAGTAAGGAAGATGGGGGTACACTTAAACTTCTTCACGGTGAAGGAAATTCCTAACGTTTCGTTCGGCCTTTATTCATTTAGGAACGTTTTCACAAGTCTTTCTTGCAGCTGAACCTACTTACATTAACCTACTCAGCCCTCTTAGCAAACTTTTCTGAACTCTCTTCTTGGAAGTTTAAGAAGCCTGTTTAAATGGACTAGTGGGAGGTTTGTGTATGTTTGATAAGTATTCACTTTTTGTCAGAAGCATTCCGCAGGGTTCAACTGCATACATTTCCCAATAGAACACGCACAAAAAAATGCGTCTGAACATTAAGCCTGAACAAAAAGTCTATTTGTGGTAAACACTGGTGAGAATGATGAATCAGAATTTAAAAATGCTTAGCTGAAGCCTTAGTAGTTATGTTTCTTCCAGTTAGGTAGTTAGGTTTCTTCCAGCTCATGTAACGTTCATTGATACAATACAAGGTCTGTTTTGCGTTCTTTGCAAGGAATGGTATTGCATGTTGTCTGTTTTAGAGTGTGTTAGAGTATCGCTAATTCATGAAACAGCAGTGCTGACAGCTTCGTTTACATGCTAAACTGTATTTTTACTTAGAGGAAGTTCAGTTAGACAAGCAATAGCAATAAAACATCGCTTCTGTGAGACGTCAAAAATTAAAATTCAGTAGAGTTCACATAAAATACACAATTTTCGACGTTTCGAAGCAATCCCAAATTCATTATCAAGCAGTAAGAAATAAAAGATACGGCTAATACGCCAAAGTTAAATAAAACGCTTTAAAATCCATAAAAACGTAAAAACTTAAAGCACAAGAATAAAAATAATGAATAAAATTGACCTAAGGCAGCTTAGAAACTGCCAGTAGGGATGCTGACGTCTTCCTTGCTATTGCAGGTGAGAAGTGCACTAGCGGGAAAGAGGTCAGATTCCTTACTGGCAGTTTCTAAGCTGCCTTAGGTCAATTTTATTCATTATTTTTATTCTTGTGCTTTATATTTTTATGGAATTGAACTGTTTTACTTGACTTTGGCTTCTTAGCTGTATCTTTAATTGCTTGGTAAAGCGGAGATTACTTCGAAACGGCGCATATTGCGTATTTTATGGGCACTAGACTGGCCTTCTATTTTTGGTCCTTACCGCTTTGTGCTGTAACCATTTCATTTTGCTTATGCGAGATACACTGTGTATTACAATGTGATGATAATGTGTACCAAAGAAGCCACGAGACAGCTCAGACCCATGCTGTGACATCACAATACTGGGTGGTCCATAAAAAACGCAACAGCAAAATATTTCGAAGTCCAAATTTTTTTTAGACCCTCCAGAACCGTAAAGGGTTAGATGATGTCTAATAGAATGGGCTGTTCACTTTTTTATACTGACGGGAGTTTCCATGGTGTTTCTCTATTTACTTCACATAAATTTCTTATCAAATATTATACTGAGGATCTTAGATGTAATTGTTTCATTGTTTATCTATAACACTATTTTTTTCTTTTCTCTTTACAGGTAAGAACCGTTTCAACTTTTTGTTAGCTCTTGCCTGAGTTCTATTGGAAATGGGCAGGTAGATGTGAATCTAGATTCTTTTTAGTGTGTCTTTCTATTTGTATTTCTCAAATGCGTAGTTTTATACGAAAAATACATTTACTATTTTACAATTTTCTACCAATTTAATATTTCAACACACTAATTAGAAAACGTTAGCACAGCAAGTCGGACGCTTAGTATTATTTAATGAATTCATTAATATCACCGCTTACAAATACGAAGAATCAACCACGTTAAAAGCGGCCACTTCCACTTGTAACCATTTCCCTCCCTTTAACTTAAGTGTTTTTTCCTTTAATTTTTTAAAGCCTTAAGTCAACTGAAACAAGTATTGATTATTATGAATCAAGATTAAAGATTAGCCTTGTAACAACAGGTTAAAAAGATTAAATGCATGTGTGCACATTGTAGATTTGGCTAAAAATGGGGACAAGCTTTCTATTATCTCATGATTTATAAAAAACGGGTACAAATTTTCGGCTGCAAAGAATTGTGTTTGTTTTCTACTTATGCCCAAAAAATATGCACAAAAAAATAATCCCCGTGTTTTTTTCAATGATTTTCAATGATTTTTTCAAGGTATTTGTTTTTTTTATCTCAAGAAAGCGTGTAGAACGCTTTGCATCGAAAATTCATACCCGTTTCATTCAATACTAAAGGTCTTTATTTCCTGGCGAAGTATTTAACGGACTTTACGAGTATAGAGACACTTTGCTGGTGAGGTGTACGATGGATTTTATCTGTACAGACACTGGCGATATATATGATGGACTTTACCAGCTGAGACACTTTTTCCAGGTGAAATATATGAGGGACTTTCCCACTAGAAACACTATTTCCTGGCGAGGTATATGAGGGACTTTGCCACTCGAGACACTATTTCTTGGCGAGGTATATGAGGGACTTTCCCAGTCGAGACTCTATTTCCTGATGAGGTGTATGACGGACTTGACCAGTAGAGACACTATTTCCTGCTGAGGTGTAGGTTGGACTTTACCAGTATACATTATTTCCTGGTAATGAGGATGGCTTTCAGACTCTATTTCTTGCTGAGGTATACAATGGACTTAACCAGTAGAGAAAATATGTACTGTTATTTACCAAGTAATGGGTGGGCTCACTTTAAACAAGAAGGCTTACCGCTTAGCCACCTCCACCGTACGCATTTCTAACAACTAGTCATCTTGTACGTTGTGTATGTTGAGCAAGGGGAAAAATCGTTTTGTCTAACAACCCTACAAGGAAACGTACTTGAGTTTGCAATCTGCGGCAGAATCAAGTAAGTAGAAGACGGCCAGAAATGAGTTTTCCCTCGGGAAATATCTCCCTACCTCCCGCCCCTACCCTCTTTGTCCCATGCAATCTCGGTTAAAACGCAAGAAGGCATTTGCAAACTTTCATATCCTCATTCGAAAGAGTGGAGGGAGAGCCATGGGGGGGGGGGGGGATTGCTGATGAGTCGTACGGTACCATCGGAAATTGGTTTTAGTCCAGAGGGAAACAAGATTAAGAAAGGGTTGCATAAATACGCAAGGCTTGAGTTTTGCGTTCTTAATCACAGATATGCGTACGCATGGCAAGCGTGTCAACTGAAGAAAACGATGTTGAAACAAAAATATCTGGAAGCCATTTTATATTGATGGTTGGACATACGCATAGAAAGAAAAATCTACAATAAACTGGTAGATGATTGTGGACTCGCGTCTTGCTCAAGAAGATGAATCGTAATTAAGTATACTAGTTGTCCCCCGGCGAAACATACGCCGGTCTAGCTGATTCCCGCTGCTTCAACTCGACTCTAATAGTCAGCATTATTGAAGCAATAGTGTTTGTTTCTAATTGTTAGGGCGCATATCCGTTCTCATTGTCGGCCGTCCGCCCTTTTTTTTTGCTACCGTGGGAAGAATGAGCCTGCTCGCCCTCTTGCTGATTATTGAAGCTTTGTTTAATCCTGATCCCTAACAATCATTTTAGCTCTGCTCCTGAGCTAAGTCTGCTCCTAAGTGAAATATGTATATATATATAGATGATTTTTCTAATGAAAACTGTAAAGAGCACAAATCATAACAAATGTCATAACATTTCGAGTTTTCTTAATACCAGGAGTTTTCTCGATAACTGGAGTGGTATTAAGAAAACTCCTACTATTATTGGCAAGTAATACCCGGTGTTTTATCAATAATACCTGGAGTTTTGTCAATACTACCTGGAATTTTGCCAATACACCGAGAGTTTTGTCAATAATACTGGGAGTTTTGTCAGTAATACCAAGAGTTTTACCAATAATACTGACAGTTTTACCAATAGTACTTGGAGTTTTGTCAGTAAACGGGGTGTTTTTGTTGTACGTGCATTGTTGGAGAGCCTGATATTGTTGTCCTGTTGTAGTTGAGTGATGTGCGTAGGGCGCTATTGTTGATGGGCCCGTACGTTGTTGTACTGCTCTGAATCATGGCTACTGAGGTGAAACGTGGGTAGAAATCTTTGCTAAGCCCGGGCCTCTAATAACCAGCTAATTACTATGTGTAACTACAAAATATGTCTCGTTTCTCCAGCCGATCCACGATCTTCTTCAATAATCTTTGTCAATAATCCGGGAATTTTGTCAATAATATCGGGAGTTTTGTCAATAATATCGTGAGTTCTGTCAATAATACTGGGAGTTTTCTCAGTAATACTACCCTAAATCAGAGTTGCTTTAAGCAAAATAAATAGTTTGATGCTGTGATCCTAACTCACTACATTTAATACATTAAAAATAAAGAATATTAAAATGGATAGCTGTATTTCATGGGAAACCAAATGCAGCGGCCTTATCAATATTTTAATTATTGCCAATACACTCAGTTTCTCCTGAGGCCCGTTCGACATATTTTTTTTTAATGTTTCGTTGGTTTTTAAATATTACTTAGCTTATGGCTTCAAACAATGATTTTCTTGCTAGAAAAGAGTCCCGATTAGACGACCGTAAATCCAAAGCTGCTCATAAGTAAATATATTCTCACAAGTAAATTTATTAAATGAGAATTTGTCGAATTTTGATTGTATTAAGAGTCTGTGAAAAGGGGACGTCTGTTATCACGGCATACATGCCTATTACTGAAATCCGAATTTTAGGTGTCCGTTTATCCCGTTTTATTTTAAGAACACGTGTCCCTTTACTACTACAGACGCATGCAAGTGAATTAATCAGCCCGCAGGAGGCAACGACTTTTAATTAAGTATAGGTCTAATTCTCTTCATCATCATCATCATCATCATCATCATCATCTTCATCGTCGACGTGCGTGATGCGAGTGAATCACTATTTTCCCAGAATGCAGTTGTGCCACCTCCCCTCGGGGATTTTTGCTGTCCACTTGGTCCCTGCTCTCATCTTTAGGGAGTTGCACGTGATACTCGAAATCATTACGAAAACATGGCTGGCTTATTTCCCCGGGCCTTTTGCCGCCTTATCTTGCAACCGACCACTCTATTAGGCTTACTTCCTTCCTTTCTCTTCCCTCAAGATATTGAAGCCAACCTCATCACGTTGAGTTGAGCGACGACAGCTTTCTGACCACCACTTCAACTCCCCGCTCGTTCCAATCTCAAAGTTTAATACCTTGTGCTTGAGGCTCCATTTCACGAGACTTCTTGCCTGTGTAAATCACAAATTAAGTAGTGCTCGTATTCCCACACCATTCTAGCTGCCTTTCTTTTTCACAGTTTTGGGCCGTTTAGGGTGCCAACAACGACTTGCAACGCAAAATTTCTCACTCACTAGCTGAGGCGCGTTTAGCAATGAGGGGGCGTTTATGCCACGACTCACCTTTGCATTCTCGCAGCTAGAATCTGGAAATCATCTCAATTTCAATATGGCGGCTATTTTAGCTCTGCCGGTTCGCAACGTAAACAGTCAATAATGTGAGTTCAGAAGCGACTGAAAAAATTGTTTCGTCAGGAAAATTCTTTACCTTATTGTCACGGATTATAAGACTGCAAGCATTTGTTCAAACGATGTCGGGTTTAGCTAATACAGGTGGAGTTGTTACCATCGCTATTATTCTAGCTGCGAGAATGTAAACGCGAGTCGTTGCATAAATTCGCTCTTAAGCCTTTCTGGATATGTGCTTTGATCTTTGAATTTTATCAGCAGCGTCCTTATTCGTATTTCATTAACCGTCATTTTATTGCAAATTTTCGGACAACACTGACCTCTGGTCAGGCTAAAAAAAAAATCCTGGTCGGCTGCAAAAGAGCCGTAGACAGCCTCTTAGCTGCCTGATGTGTGCCTGATGTGTTAGCTGGATTTTCGCCGGATGAAGAGACCCAATAGGGGTGTTGGAAAATTTCTTATATAGTTACAGTTTATGAAAATTAGGCCTCGATGTTATCTTGGATTTTTCATCTGAATTATTGATATCCTTAAGCAGTGCTCTTAAGAAGTGCTCTTTAAACCACCTTTGACCTGAGATTTATAACCCAAGACGGTAGAATAACTGTCGGTATAAGGGATTCATATTGGCATTAAAAAGGCAGTTCGAGTCATATGTCCATGCCCTTCACAACATTAACACCGTGCAACACGAAAAACACACCGTGGCGCAAAAACTTTAAAAAAAGCTTAAGGATCGGGTCTGCCCCCTCCCGTCCCCACAATCTATGGCGTTTTCAGAAATTTTGACTGCTGAAAGTATCATTATTGAGGTCCAAAATGACTTTTTCATCCAGTTTAGTCAGTGTTTTTTGTGTGACCCCCCCCCCCGCGCCCACCTTGACAGACCTACAAAATGTGTGACCATCCCTTCGAGAAGGTCCAAAAAAATCCATGTACCCCCAAATTCTACACCCTCCCCCTCCCTGCAGATAAATAATGACCTGTCCCTAATTCTTTAACTACCGTGCATAGCACGCCGTGCAAGTTTTTCACTTAATAGTTAGAGGAGTAGCCGGTCTGGTCCAATTTCTTTCTCTGACATCACGTGACAACCTTTTCTTCTCGAATTCTCTGTGAGATATGGAGGCAGCCATACTTGGCGACTTAATCTGAGCTGCGGCATTTTTACGAGGTCATAACAGGCAGCAGTTTCCTCGCGAGTTCACATCCCAATTAAGGATTTTTTTCTTCCCTTCCCTTCCACGAAGCACCTGACTAGGAGGGAGGGAGGGGACCTGGAAAATGCACGTTCTGAACCGGAAGGGGTTTCAGTGCGCAATTGTAGTGCCTTAGCACCCTTCAGGTTCGGAGTTCTGCTAAATACCGAGTTGCTCAGGACGAGTTTTTGTCCCCTCGGATGAAATTTGTAAGATTAACAAAAGAAAAACCCTTAGAAGGTAATCGTAATAATTGACAATTTAATTATTTCTGGCAGTATGGACAATGAAAAAGCGTGAAGATGCTTACAGTTTCATGAAAGGTGTTCAGCCATTAATTAAAGAATTGATGTGCTTATTGTATGTGTTAGGTCTTTTGGTTTACATTAATATGTGAAAAAGCCATAACGCTCGCTCCGCTCGCTCCATTGGCGTCGATCGTTGCTACAAATTGTTTATTCGCTCACCAGAGCATTGCACGTTTATACCCCCAACTCCTCCGGAAGTAAGGCTCCTACGAAGGTGACAGAAGCACCAAATGAAAGGTTGAGAGAGCAAAGCGAGAAACGCAATGAAAAGGTTTACTTTACGTGAAAATCGCTCGCTTTCCTCGCTCAATCCACGCATTTCCGTGCTTTTTTGCGTCCAGCCGAGCTCCTCCGTGCTTCTAAAACGCGTGTTTGACAGCTTTTTAAAACCTGTAGGTCTACTTTTTTCCGTCTGCTTTTTTAAGGTCAGCAAATAAAGCAGGGTTGATTGGGTGCCCTAACCTGTAAGCCGACATATCTCGAGATCGAACCATCTCTCAGACCTATGAGGCTCTCAAGACGTTATAAATTTAAAATTAATTGTCTGGTGAATTTGTTCGACGCCAGCCGTTTTGAGACTTGATGTGAGAGCAATTTGTTTCATCTTTTCCAAATAACATCATTTGTGCGCGATGCAAAGGATATTACTCCAGGAGGATATGCGGTTTTAAAATTAACTAATTGTTCAGCAGTGATGTTAATTTTAGTCGGAAAGCATCGAGTTGCTTAATTTCAAAATAGAAATTAGAACTTTATTTGAACCTGTCAGCGTTAAGAGTGGAAGGAGAGATGTGACTTCAATGTACACTACTTTTCTTCTCTTTAAAGCTAGTCTTAACTTTCTTTTACCTCAATTTTTTTGTGCGGCTCCTGTTGTGTTCCACATAGCTATCCCAAGTATGGATGCAGGGGCTGCTACTTATAACCGACGCACAAATGTAGGAAGAGAATTTGAGGAGGAAGTCGGGGGAAGGGGGAGATGGTGAGGTAAAAGGCCATGGTCTGAACCGGAAGAGTTTTGGTGCAGGAGGCCTCCACCCCGAGCTTCTTTTTGGCGCCATCCCCGTATCGGAGCCGCCCAATCTGCCCGACTTCACTGCTCTCCTATCATGATGGCAGTGATAATACAGCCGGCATTTTTCATTTCCTCAATTTTTAATGGGCGCCACCCTGCTTGGATCGCTATTTTCTTTTTTATACTTTTTTTTTTACATCTTGGTTCCTTTCCTCCCTACAACTCATGAAATATTGAAGAGATGCCGCCAGTCGGGACCTGGCCACGCAGGCTCTCTCAGTCCGTGGAGTCTCAACTCGTAGAGTGGAGTAAGGTTTGCTTGTCGTGTTGTTTCAATAGACTGTTGGTCAACATTTCCTGAGTTGTGGAGAATAGACGGTAAAAGAGGATGGTAGTTCAGGCTTACTGTCACTGGATCTCATCCACATTAAACGAGATAGACTGGCTTTAATTCTCGATATAAGTCACAAATTGGTGTTGTATAGTGTGATCATTCGCCTCATTTATACTAAAACCAATTTGCACCAAGGGACCGCACATTATTATA
>JAHWFP010148998.1:37432-61551 GCA_023313725.1 Lithobius niger
CATTATTCGTGGAATTTGACTGGAGAAGGTTCAAGAGGTACAGATTATGAAGTGGGGGGGGGGAACCATGGATAATTCATATGGATTTACTCCATCAGCCCCCTCACATAACTCTAAAACCAATTTACACTAAAATGTTACGGTGATCAATTTATAGATGTCATATCCTTTAAGAGGTTGGGACCCACGTCAATAAATCTTTTATAGTTTTGAAATGTTGGTTTTTCGAGAAAACAATTTCGTGCCAAGTATTAAGAATTATCCATTTCTATGAAAACTTGTTATCACCGAATTACTTGTTAAATCCTTTGCGTGTATCTCCATGGAGAAGTGTAAGTGTATCTCCATGGTAACATCAACAATTTCGGCCCATGAGAAACATGCAACCATGCAATGTCAACAATTCCGGCGCACGAGATTCACCGTTAAAAACGAAGCTTGGCCACGTGGAAAGTATATTGCCAGCTGGCGACAAGTTGATTCGTTGTTGAGAGCCAAATGACACGATCCCGGCTTCGGCATAAATCGTACAGTTTAAAACAACATGACGGTAAATCTACAATTTTGTGTCTCAAAGTTGGGTGTTAGACACGATTAAATTACTTCTATTTTTTTAATTTCTTAAATGCGGGCTTCGTGACGCAAACACGCAACTGGGACATTGTTGTTGCGTTGTTGTTGTTGCTTGTTTTTTAGGGCGCACGAACCCCAACTGGGTTATCTGTCCCACGGTGATGAGAGGGACAATTTAGCTGGAGAAATCCTGCAACAAAGAAAATCAACTATTATGATTTGGAAAAATTAGCTAGGGTTGCCGTCTGCGGTCGCCCTTGGAAGCTGTGGTGACAGTAACAGGGAAGATGGAAAGTTATAGTGCAATCTGGGGATGGCAAGCACGGAATTGGGGAAAAAGTAGCCGCAATGGAAGTCCTGCATGGACGTCTTGGAATGCCATGCGATGCGCAATAATAGACAATTGTCCCTGGCTAGGTTATATTTCTCCTTGTTAATGTTACGGCTTTAATATTTCTGCTTCTTTCCCAGATTTGGCGTGAAAGATCGGTCGGTATTCGCGATCGGCAGCTAATCAGCTAGCGTGATAAATTCTTGGTCCAACCCCGTTATCGCCTCAACCCTCTGCTTTCGCACGTGCTCTCCATTCCCCGCATTCCGCCATTGCACGCGCGTGGTTGCTTGTGTATTGGGGCCTACTAGGAATCGCACTTTGACGTTGGGGTTCAAGTGTTCCCATAACCACAGGTGTCCAAATCACCCCGAGCGGTCTTTCGCGTGCCCGAGCACCCGCACGCGCAGGAATTCATTGGCGGCTTGGCTTTGAGGGGAGGTGGGGAAGAAAAGATAGGGAGGGGGGGGGTGCGTAATGACGTAAGGCCGTGGACGGGATTCGATTCCCCGAGGCACTCTTTGAGATGCCATTAAATCCACATTTTGAAGGCGATGAAAGAGAAAACGTTGATTGGTTGATAACCTTTTGTAACCCATTTACAGTTTGTTGACAAATCTGAGTCACAAGTGAGTTCACATGTTTGTTATCGAGTCATTGCCATGGGCAATACGACACTTCACTCATCACTTTCCCGATCCCCTACAAGTCAATAAGTTGAACTCATTATCCAACATTCGAAATGCCGTTGAAAAGTTATAGCTTAGTTGACTTAAAGACTGGAGTTGTTTGACTGCTTGTGAACTTACTGCCTCTATAATTATGGAATGTTGCGGAATATGAAGAAGGATCATGCTAATTCGTACAAACTAGCTTACCGCCCCCCTTCCTTCCCCGGCCTAATATACACCGGTCTAGTAGGAAGCCATGTTGTCACACTGCCCTCCCCCGTTTGTTGTCACATTGGTGTTTGTTCTGTTGCGGCCCCACAGGTTGTTTGCCCAGAATTTTCCGTAATTATTTTGTTATTGATTGTTATTGCTAATCAACATTACCCGTCACGTTGCTGGCTGCTCGCCCATTTTCAGTGGTACCATGCAATGGATGAATACGCTCGGCCTTTTTTATTGCTACCGTGCAAAAAATGAACACGTTCCCCCGTTTTATTTTGGTTTAGTTTAATTTATTGAGCTTACCGGTCTAGTACATAATACGCTCAATCTTGACCTACGTAACTACCTTAGATCCTATCGTGGGAAATCCAAACGAAAATTCAGATACCAAAACAAACAAAAAAAAAAAAAAACACACCAAAGTTTACTATTTTACCGTCCGTGTTACAATATATTACTTAACTGAAGCTGTTAGTGAAGACTATCCGTAATTTACTTTTCTGAAGGTCCTGTTACGTTCAAGTGCAAAGTTTAAATTCTATTTTTAAAAAAATGCGGTCTAAGTTGCAGCACTAGTAAAACAACATTGTGTCTGTCAGTGATACGTCAATTGCTACGAAAAGAGTTACCCTTCCCCCCTCTCCTGAAGGTTCATGTTCCGCATTCATTCGCATCTTTAGTCAACACTTGGCGCAGCGGTTTGGCTTAAACGATCGCTGTTGTACCATTTGAACTTTGTAACCACCATCAACTCCATAAAACTTTCCTTTCCGTTTTCTCCATAAAATTCCTTCCTTCCTTTCGCTTGAACGTTTAGCAATTCTGTGGCGCCACGAAAAAGAGACCAACCAGCCATCAGCAATTCAAATAAAAATTGGTTTCCTTGCCTGCCTCGTTCATGTTCTTGGTTGGATGGACCAGGTTTGGCTTTGCCTCAGGTTTACCGCCACAACTCTCGTTTGAGCGTGGTGCTTCGTGCTTGGCGACGAGATCTGCGGCTGCTCCTGCGCCCAATTAACATCCCTGGATTGAAATTGACTCAACGCTCAAGAAAGCCAACTAATTAAAACTTCACTTTAAGGGCCGATTCCAAAACGCGTACCAAAACCCTAACACCGCAGAAGACAAGCTCTCATGCCTCGACGATCGTGTCTTCGTCGGCTGCTTCACATCAAAGGGTCCTCTTCGTGCTATCATAAGTCTTTGGGAATTTAATATCACGGGCTACGGTGGAGTTCGACATTATGTAACTCCCTTTCCGTTGGAAGAAATTGTTCGAAAATGTTATTCTGTAAGAATTGCTTCTTCATCGAGTGTATTAAGCCCTTAGAGAAAAGAAAACATGATGGCATATTGTAAACCAAGCTGCTATTTCATTCGAGGAGACCCTCCAATGTTTACTTCAGCAATCTCCCACTGTCAAAATACTTCAACTTGGGTTTAAATGTGTTATCAGCATTATGCTGATGCCAGGTTTCTCACAAATTGTTCGAAAGAGTGAAGTATCTCTACGAAAAAATGAAGACATACCTTAAGGCTCAAGATGTATTTTATTTTGGTTTGTCGAGTCACAAACAAAACTTCAAATACTCCATTCAGACGTAAGGTCTAATACGGTTTATATCTTCTTTTAACATGAGTTGTTTTGTTATTCAAAATTAACTGTAATTCTGTGACACAGCGAACTTGACGGTCAAGACGGTTGGCCCATAAGCTGTTTCAGTTCGAATGCAATGGGAATTTTGCTTCCCTTATTTTGTATGACTGCTCTTACCATGAGGAAGCAATTACTGTTTCAATGCATGTCGCAACATTGAAAATGAAGATATGGTTTCATCTGTACATGTAATACACACTGCTAGTGTGTAGTCTGTGATGTACCTATGTATGAGAGTGAAAATAGGAACACACAATAAAATATCATTGTTTTCCAACATACTCCTCGTCGGTACACACGACCAGTCCCAAATCCCGGACTATACCCTTAGTTTACCAATGTTGTACACCATAACACAAACCAACACATACCAAAGAAAAATATTGGTTTGCCGGTGTTCCTTCCTTCACTCCGTTGGTGCATGTTTTTATAGTGTCTTACTGCCAAAGTGACAAATGGAGCTTTTTAAATTTAACCCCAACAATTTATTGGCTCAACAAATTGAAATTACCCATTGTGCCATACGTTACTGCGCCCACTCCCCCAACGAATACAAGACAAAATTGATTGCTCGTTAGACAAGACAATCAAATCCATAACGGAAGACGACAGAATCGTTGGAAATACTTTCTTGTTTTTTTTCCACGCCATTTTGTACTTTTCTTTTTCAAATGACGAATTCGCTTACCCGTTTGAATTTCTTTTTATCGCATTTGATTTCACCATCAAATCCGTTGATTGGCCAGTTTCAAATCCCTACTTGTTCGTTTCTTCTCCGATTGAACGTCAGGTGCAGCAGAGCTGCCGTGAAGACATTGAGTTGGCAATGGCCTCTGGGTTCCTAAGTGCATCCGTCCATCCATCTAACCTTTCTTTTTTTCTCAATCGCGAGCCGCAGTTTAAAGGCATTCCAAGAGAAGGTCGGCTTTGTCGGGAATCCATTGAAGAAAGTCCAATCCCTGGTTTATGAGATCTGCTAACCCTACTCCTACCCAGAAAGAAGAAAGTTTTGGAAGAGACGGACATTGAAATGGTCTTTTGCTTTGAAAGGTGGATTCAGAGAGATCAATTTTGGAAAATTGGGGACAACAGATGAGTCGTGAGGCTGCCATCTTAGACCGTAACAACAACATAAGCGAAAGTATACAGCAAGAAAGTAAACAGTATCGTCTTTTTTTTTCATTATCGAATGTCAAATAGAATTTCTGGGTGGGGTTGGGGGGGGGATCGAGGCTTTATGGCGCGTCGACCGCTAGGTCATTAGCGCCAACCTCAGTCACAGTGCAAGTGGCCCAGTATGCCATTGTGGCACACAGTACAGAGATGCTAAACAAACCCCAAATGTATATGTGTATATGTGTACCTCCTGCAAAATTTGAAATCCCGGACAGAAGGACATTCTCACGCCCAATTGACACGCTAAGTGTTGCGCAATATGGAAACGGTGACGAACACCATAAAGACGGTGACAATCAACTAGCACCTAACATACTGTAAGTCGCTGGTGACACCAATGACATTCAGGAGGCATGTCCCCCCCCCCTCACAAGGAAGCAATGAGTAAGGTTGGTGTGACCAATACGTAAACGAACGAACATATTGACCCCGCAATATCTGGTGCACTATCGTTACCACTGAGAGAAGTTCGCCAATGTCGTAGCACATTCAAGATCCCTGTAAAGTCTGCCTTTTTAAATACATTTTCACAAAGCTGCACATTTCAGATTCCATACTCGTAGTACAAAATGCATGTGAGCATGGTTAAGAACTTGGGGTATCATACCTACAAAATTACTCATTCGTTTCTCCTCTGTTTTTTTAACGTTTGAATCTTGGTAAAAATATTGGATATTTTTCTCTGCTGCGAGCATGTTGCGATTTTGTAACCCGTAAATTGTGTTGGTTCGGGGACAAACAGTTTTGATTGTCCCTGCTCTCAACAAAGATGGGGGCTTCGATCGGTTTCAAACGGTAACTTCTTACGACCAATTCGGTCATTCGTCTGCTATAGTTTGTGGAATGTTATTGATTTTTGACTGGTTAGTTTGCTCATGCACTGTGAAAAATAAAAGCATAAATTACAGTCCATAAAACTTTTAACTTTTTTCCAATTCTTTGTACTGTAAAATTATGGTCCATATCTTTGAATGAGTCACCTACCGAGGAAACGAGTCTTGCTAAGTCCTGCTCTTAGGAAGTTCTTAGCTGCGATTAGAGAAATGTGATATATTAATTAATTAATTACAACAGCCTAATACAACTACAGTTAGAATTACAAGTCTTTAAATCTTGTTAAAATTACAATCGATCAAATACAATTACAATTACAATTTTCGGACAAATCCTACCTAATTTTGCAGCTAAACATAATTTTTTCGAATTGTGCCTTTTTCACCGGTAACGAATAGCATGGCGTAAGGGGAAATTCGATGTTTATGACGTCATTTTCGGGGGGGGGGGGGGAGGATTTAACGATGGGGAAAGGGGTAAAAAGGGCAAAATGTATACATCCTTTGTATATGTCCTCCAACATGAAAAAAACGTTTATTTACATAACCGAAAAAAGCACTTTGCAGGGGAGAAAAAGGAGGGAAGGGAACTACGAATCCCGGGAAGAAAATTTCCCCCCGCCCATTCCAGATAAATGTTAATTTCAAATAAATTCAATTATTTGACCATAAATTACAATTATAATCACCTCGTTGAATTTTTTCTAGTTAAAATTACAGTACAATTGCAATTAATTACGCTAAATTACAATTACTTTTTCAATTACTCAAGTCTGAGTGAGCAGCAAAATAACTGAGATTTTTAACAGTTTATCTGACTTAAAAAGTTATATTTTTTGTACTAATGTTGCTGAACCGCTGCTTCATCCAGCAAACCAAAATGCTGGTATCGCAGCTACCTTCGTGCCGTTGGTGTAGCTGGGTTGATGCATAATATTGTTGGCTAGCGCCCTCTTGCTACTGGGTTGTCTAGCCTGTTTGCATTCCCATTTTCGGCTTACAACCGGGACATGTAGGAAAGCCGCAAGACAGTTGCGAGAAAAATGTTGGTAGAATTGGTTGAAGATTGAATGGCCGACACCATCATGGCCCTGATCTTACATAGGATGGCTAAACCTAGAGCCATCGTAAGGGTTTAGTAATCTTTAACTGCTGCAAATTATTTTCACGAATTAAGTGTACACGTTTTTTTGTAAGAATCTCTTGATGAGGGGTGGGGGGTGCAAGGTTTATGGCGCATGGGCAGCTAAGTAATTAGCGCCAACCTCATTCACAGTGCAGTGGCCCGGATTGCCACTGTGACACACATTACAGAAATGTTAAACAAACCCCAAATCTAGATCTTATCATTTATGTGTACCTCCTGCAAAAATTAAGAAACCCCGGACACGAAGACAGACTCTTCGTCCAACTGACGCGTTAAGTCTCGCAGAAGACAAAAACGACGACGAACACCATCAAGAAGCTGACAATGTAAAAGGACATAATGGACCCTTAGTGGCCGGCGATACTAATGACGTTCAGGAGGGATACCCCCTTCAAACGGAAGCAATGATTCATGTCGATTGTGGACCAATACATAAACGGGCCAACCCCCAACACTACCTCTTTGCGGCGACTGCAGCGACAAGCCGAGTTCCAAGCCTATAGTTATTGCCTTTAATAGTCCACAATTTATTGCCATTTTGTTTGTCCTACAAGACTTACCAAGCATCCTGCAACCTCAGTCGTAAAGGTGGAAAACCGTCTAAGGTAGCAAGGCTGAGATCCTTTTCGAAAGAACGAGAAAGGGCCCCTTTTGCTGCCCCATCAGAATCAGACCCAATATGCTGAATCGTGTTACGCAAGTAAACGTGTTGATGGGTTGAATCTTGACGTAGGTATACATCAGAATTCCTTTAAGGCTTCTTGAAGTGAGAAGCGTCTGCCGTGTAAGAAGATTTAATAATTTAACGAATCACTTTGCCACCGCCATTAGGTACGTCATTAATGAAGAACATTTAATTGCCAACTTCAGTAGTTGAGCTTTAAGTTATTTTTCACACTTGTGACAACTTTTAAGAGCTTCGTTCACCTTTACTTTGCAAGTTGGAGCTGCAATATTCATGTCGATAATTATGAAATCCGCTTCAAGGGAGGTCGTAAACGCAGGCTTTACTATTTAAAGCTTTCAGATTCGCTGTGACCATTATAATTAGCATATTTCAGATCGATTAAACCCCCGACCGGCTTTTATCTAACTTGAAAGGGACCAACTGAAACTAATCATGCTTTTAAAGATACGATAATGCAACGGTCTTTCTCACGCCTAATAAACAATAAGTTATTATTAATCCAGCTGATAACCCGTACAAGGACGGCCACCCCTCTAATCCACCAACAACCTAGAGAACCTGGAAAATTCAGGGAATTTAAACTACGTTTGAAACTCGGGGAATTCTCCGATTTTTCACTAAAATCGGGAAAAATGCAGGGCCTATTCCTAAGTGCATTAAGTATTTCCTGTTAGGACATTGTGGTAAAATAAAATATATCCTTGTATTTCTGTGTTAACTCCTAAAAGTTGATTAAATCGGTTTATCCTTTTGCACTAAGTAAAAACAAGTAAACCTGGTAAAATGTCTGTAAATTTTCCTCTTGAAATTTTGGTAAATAACCTAGAAATTACCCTCAATTACTATGGAAAACCTGGAAAACTCTGAAATTATTCATTGTTTTGGTGGGAACCCTGAGCCATTGCGCAATCATTTGCATTGTAGGTGCACATTCATATTTTTCTTAACTAGCCGGTAGACTAAATGTTTATGTTGTCAAACGTAAAACTTTGACATCGGGCCCCAACAAATTGCAGTTTTGCAGATGCGTAGGTTCCAAATATTTTTGAACTTAGGAACTATATCATAAAAAGAGCTAGAAGCTTAGAATTTGGACCATTGGAAAGGTGGCAGGAAACATTTCAAATAGTTTAGGCTACTGAAATATTAAAATCATCAACAAGTGAAAACATTTTGGCTCACCTTTGTTTATTCCACAGTTGGATTGGCCACTAAATCGCCAACCTACCCAATTTAACCGCCAGTACCTAGTGACCGGTGGATTTCTGCACATATAGTTGGCATGTACCGGCAGTGGCTCTTATTACTCGGATTGAAGAAGAGCGGTTCATAAGCTATTTCTGAGATGGTGTACGGTCACTGACGGTCGCACGTTCCACAAGACTAAAGGCCTCTCCAGACCGAAGAAAATTTCGTGCGAAACTATGCGTGACTACGTACCTACAAGGTCAAAATTGCAGCAATCGTGTGGTTGGTGTTGCGTTAAGGACGAATATTGAAGTCTTTTTTACACCATACTGCGTCGGCGTGCAGCCGTGAGCAGCCAGTCTGGGTAGGGCTTTACTGTCGCATCAGTTGGGCCATGAGTCTGTACTTTTGTCCGGGTTTTCTATTTTTTTGTAGGAGGTAAAGATATATGGTATTATCTAAATTTGCTCTTTGCTTAACATCTCTGTAATGTGTGGCGCAGTGGCAATCCGGACTACCACACTGTGACTGAGGTTGGCGCTAATGACCTAGCTGTCAATGCGCCATAAAGCATCAAACCCCTCCCTCCCCCCTTTTCAAGGAACTTGGGTGAGTGCACTAACTCCTTAGCAACCATGAATATCGAGAGCTGTTAATAATTGCTACCAGATGAGGTTAAATCAATAAACGAAAAAAGCCCACGTTTTCATTTTTAGCTTTTGTATAATGCCTTAAATTGCTTGTATCCTGCACTTTGTGTTAATTGTGTTTTGTAATATTCACCAAACTTGTATTCATACAGGTAAGGTGAGTCATGATGAAGCTAAATTCTTCTTTCCAACCTTCTGTTTTTATTGCCTGTGAGGGAGTTCCCTGATCCTTTTGTGGATGCGACCGAACCCAAGCCCATTCCGTAAACACCCTCGCCTCCCTTTGATGGCATACCTACTCCCCCGCCTTTCTCATCTCATCCCCCCCCCTCCGAGCGTGTATGCATTCCGTTGAAGGTTTATGGTAATGAGCAGCTCGTTCATTTCTTAAATGGAACAAAGCTTGCAGCGATAAATCCCACCTTGGTTGCCGAGATCGGCAAGTGGCGCCATCAGCGGCAGAATAATGAACCAAGTGCTCGATAGCGTCTTTATGAGTGGAAGTCGCCGTGTTGACAGCTAAGTGCTTTCGAACCCACTGGACCGAGGCTTGCTATACAATATTGGATAGCGTATAGATGGAGGGGAAATGGACTCTCGGATTTATCGAACCTTCCGTAGTTCTTGATTCAAGGGGTCCTGGAATTTCATTCAAGATGTATTCTTCCACCTCCCCCCCCCTCCCATCAATTTCCAAGGTGAAGAGGGTCCAGCAGATTGATTAAAATCCTTGCCTTGTTTCAACAAGTTGATCTCAAAACTGAAAGGTCACTGTGGTTTTGTGCGTAGCCTAATCTCGGAGCTAGATTGGCTGCTTGTTACGCTCCGTATTTATTTACCAGAATTAAAAGAACATACCTTCTCCCTATTTCAAGCATCCTGCTCAAGCATCCTGCTCGAAATAGCTTTACGACATTTACAGAGTTTAAGAGTGAATGTAGCAATCCCGTTTCTTGCGAGGGAAAAAATAAGAAAATGAGTGTCTTTGCAACATTTAAACACGTCTGAACTAATGTTGCAAAACTGAGCCATGTCGAAAAGCCAATCGAAGGGAATGTACCTTTAAAAGATAAACTATGAAGTACCGTAGCTGCTAATCCCTTAATAAAGAAAGCACATTTACGATCTGGCATATGAGAAAAAAACAGAGTGTTATTACAACTAGGAACAAGTTTAATGCACTTGGCTCACTAATTGTGAGGTGGAGTATTTGTTAGTTGAATGTATAATAAAAGTCAAGTTGCCTTTTGCAATTTACAGCAGCAATCTCAGTCTGTTTTTGCATACACCGTGTTCAGGCTCTGCCGAAGGCATTGCAACTATCTGGGTAGTGGGGAGGCATTATAATTCCCTATTGCATGGAGACTCACAGCATCAATCCATAGCGACAATGTACAGCAATTATATATTGACAGTGCGAAGTATTAGCCACACCTCGAATTATAGTAAAGATGGCGGCCAACATCTAAACACGCTTGCTGGCTATGTGTTTTGACGTACGTGTATTACTCTGCTAGTGCAGTGAGAAGGATAGTATTGTTAACTATCGTGTAGAACAATAAGAACACTACATGTTATAGGACAACAATGACCAGCTCACACATACAATATTCACAGTGCTAACAATGCTGTAGTTTAACAGGCTCGCCGTACAGGAAAACATACAAACACTCGTCGTAGCATGCGGGAACTATTGTGGCTGACTGCATTCCTTAGGTGCTACGACAAATTTTTATTTGTCTTCTTTTAATTTCTTTCGGATACACAGGTAATCCGGCGTTTAGCAGATCTGGAATGAGGATACAACATCAGTTTGCGAATAGTGACAAAAGATTTTGAGAAATCTCAAGAAACAACCGAATTCCGCTGCAGAGTTATGATAGAAAAGCCCTCTTTCCTGCAAAAACTGATGTCATCAAGTCACGGAAAGAAATCATAGGGAGTACAACAATACGTGTTCCTCGACATCTGAGCATCATATCCTTGGGGAGGAAGTAGTAGTAAACAGAAGGATGTTTGTGTCTCATCTCGGCTGCTGTGTCATATGGTAGCAACAACAAGCCAGGGGGTCAAACTTGATGTTGACCTCATCGATAACCAGGGGTTAAGTTGTCTCTGGTCGTCGCAAATGGCAATAGCATATGGTATTACCTCAACTCTCAACCTGTAATATAGATGCTCCAAGCCCACACGGGCACTGCCAAAGCTGAAGCTGATCGCCTGGCGCAATTGTGCTGATGGCGTTACCTAGCAACGGGCCTGATAATAACGATGAGTAGGGCGTTGTTGCGCGGGACGACGTCATGTTAACAGCACAGTGAAGTGCAATGTGCGAGAGCGTCAAGCTTGTTTCCCCGTTCTGTACTTGGATCGAGATTCGTTCACTCTTCCCCTCCCCTCCTCTTCAACTTCAACACCCACCCTCCCCCTCTCTACCTTGCCGACCTAATTAGGGTCCGATGGTTTCGCAATTAGACAAGGTGACGTCGTTGATAGAACGACCTTGCACTCTCTATTTCTGCCTTTTATAGCTGCACCCAGCTCGTCTTACCGACTTGTGAACAACCAGCTCGGAGCGGGAGTGTGAGTTAATGTGATTCAACGAAAAGCAATTTCGATAGTTGAACGCAGGTAGGTACATGCGACAAGGCGAGGTCTCTTTAGGGCCTAGCGTGTATCAGTTTGTGTTTAATGTGTTGCACGCGCTTTATTACATGACGAGTTCGATTTCCTCCAGCTTACTCGATGTCAGAGATGGGCCGCTACGTGGTAGCAGGAGCGTATCCACTTTGGCATGGCTGTATCCGTGTTGTAACTCTCACTTTGTGTACCACCGTTTGCACAAGGCCGTCTGAAGAGAAGCAGCAGGTTTCAGGTTCTGGCTGCCGGTTGATTTAACATGGCCAAAGCCAAAGCAATGCTAAGAGGTTTAAACTTGCCTACGTGCAAGAACTGGCATTGTGTCGGATTGCACGACACGCAATTTCTACCCAGTCGGCCTTGACTCGAGAAACAAAATGCTTTCCTCGCTTTAAAGGTGCCTTTTCCATTCCTAGATACAGCACCGTAGAATCTTTGAGCAATATAAAGAAAATAGCGGTAAATTAAAAATGAAACAACACTATTCGAAGCTGCACTGTAATTTTCTTAACTAAACGAGATCACGTGATCCACATCAGTCTACTGGATGACGGAGAATCTGGAACGTGGATGCTGTGTTTAGAATATGGGCTATGCTATCGAAATGGTGAACAGGCACCTTTAAGTTCGTTTAAACGTTTGTTTTTGCGATTTAACACATTCTTGGACTATGCGTAGTATAAGTGATGTTTTTCACTCATATTTAGTAGGTGAAAACCCCAGCAGCATATTTTTTAACGCTCCTGGTTGCATACCACTTCATACTCTCCTGGTTGCATACCACTTCATACTCTCCCTGGTTGCATACTGCTTCATACTCTCCTGGTTGCATACCGCTTCATACTCTCCTGGTTGCATACCGCTTCATACGCTCCTGGTTGCATATATCACAGGACCAGTGATATTAACAGTATCGAAGGTGATGCTGACCCATATGAGCCAGCCTAGAATTATGCCCGTCACCTTTGTCATTTTCATTGTTGGAAAATCTCCGTCTAAATAACTTAACCCTACAGTTGCAACAATGGTCCTTGTCCGTTCTTCCGCTAAAGGTGTACATTTTTCGTGATATGATACTTACACCAAAAATACTTATACCATTTTTAGACTAATTGTAACAATGTCCCTGATAAGTTAAAAATATATACTTATCACAACAATGATTGAAACTCTGCGCGCCGTGATTGTTGCAATGCCAAGGACGAGGGAACCAAAAAAATCCAGTGATGTATTATTGGCTCAAGATGCAGACGTAGAGCTTGAGGGCTTCGTCTGACAGATTACCGGAAGAAAACGTGCTTGCTAAAAAACCTTTTGAACCTTTGAACTCCATATTGCACGGATCTTGTGGCACCAGGGGGTGGCAACTGTACTAGAAACAATGCATTACAAACCTTGGCAATCTGGCTTCCATCCAACGCTTGGCCGACGTCTACAACGCAACATGGCACCAGCCAACTTCCGGTTCTCGTCTGAATGAGATCTGACCAAAGGCCAATCCTACAATATATTTATTTATTTATTTTATTTACAAAATTATTGTAACCCCCTATAAAAAGCATAACAGCAATTTCAGATTAAAACAGCAATTTTGCGAATCTCATTCAGGCAAGAAGAATATGGCGGCGCCTCTTAATGTACCCCTTTCACGCCTGTCTCGTCTCTGCTCTCGCCTGAATCAGATTCTTGAAATTTTTGTTTTAATTTGAAATTGCTGTCATGCTCTTTGTAGGGGGTTACAATAATATTGTAATTTAAATAAATAAATAAATATATTGTAGGATTACCATATTGCGGTTTACATATATCGTTCTAGAATACACATCCCATAATTCATCATTTCTGCATGTCGTAATTCACGATTCACGTAAATATGTATTGAGCAGTTTACCAAAAATGTGAAAACACTGTATATCTTAAAAATAATGCAAAAATCAATTTCTAAAATCGAACAGCTATTGGAACATTAGTGCAAAATGTTTTCCTGTGCTAGGATAAATTTGCAGAGAGTATCACAGTGTATCTGTAGCCATGCGTGTTTTTCCCTACTCGTCGGACTTGTCCTTCTCGAACAATGTGTACCCCGTGCCAATCATTATGGCGGTTGCCATCTCATAATCTCAAAGCGGACGTATCGATGCTGGCTGCGCCTTAAGCCGTGAATCTGCTAGTCCGGTAAACGCAGTTTACCATATATCGTCCTATAGATGGCACGCTCTGATTTTTGCAGTATCAAAAACGAGGGTGCAAACTAGTAGAAACAATACCAAAAGTTCACTGATGCATTGTTGGCTCAAGATGGCATTAAAATGATCAAATCCGTCTATAAAATAAATGTACGTTGAGTTCGTTCATTTACCTCAATAAAATTGCTGGTGTATGGTAATAAAACACTAAGTGATTTATTGTATGGCCTAGTTTTTGCCTCCTCGGATTCAGCACATCCTCGGCTACACCTCAGACGATACATTGCCTCCTTGGACGTAAAAACTAGGGGCGAAAAGAGGGATAATCGTCTAACTGGAATATCGCATAATTGGAAGAACGTATAACGGAAAACAGTATAACGGAATATCATCTAACAGGAAATTCGTATAATGGAAAAGCGTCTAACTGGAAATTCGTATAATGGAAAATCTTCTAATATCCCTGCCTCGCTCGCGCTACCACGCTCGCTGCGGCTATACATATAACATCAGAACCCGCAGTTAGACGTTAATCCAGTTGGACGTGTATCCATTATACAATTATGCATTATACGATATTCCGTTTAGATGCTTTTCCAGATTTTTTATTTAGGCAGATTTTAGACAATTATCCCATTAGACGATTTTCCAGTTACACGTTCGTCCGACGCCCCAAAAACGATACAAGAAATCACTTATCGCAACCCATTGTTGTAAAAGTGTGCCGAAAAGTAAACTTTGTACACTTTCGTTGGGTAGTAATCGTAAATAAATAACGGTTGACTATCAAATAGCGTTCGGCGAGCAAGATGGTCTCGTGGCATAAACGCGCCCTAACTATTACTTAACGTACACTTTTGAGTTAGCACTCCATTAGTTTAGTATTGTTAGTAAAGTACCACTTCTGTTGGAAGCAATAAACAGGAATGGTTGAAGTTCAGCCAGCTGAATTAGCAGAAAGCGTAACTGTCTTAACTTTATTTTTTCGCGTCTTCAACAACTTCTCTGCCTTTCTCTCCCGTCATGACGAATGTGCTAACCTTTGCTGAATGACATCCAAAATGAATTAACCAAATTATTTCCCGAATCCTCTCTAGCTGTCACGTCCCACTAACGAAGCTACATTTAAATCCATTGCTCTGCCATATTTCAAATTCGTTTGCTTGTCAGGATAGGAAAGCCGCTTTTGGCAGCAACATTAACCAAAACTCGCCTTGTGCAATATGCAAATCTCTTGAATTGAAAATAGTTTCACCAGAAGCCGCTAGTTGGCTTTTCCCGATTTACTCTCGCTTCGACGAGAATCTGCGCGGAGAGTTAGTCGGTGGAATAGGGAAGCTGGTCGGTCGGGTTGGCGGGGACGGCCTGTTGCTTGCTCCATCGGCGAACGGCTTGGCGGTGCGTGTTCTCGGCCGCCAGACAAGGGCAGTCCGTTGTCACGTGACCACTCGAGCGGGAAGAACGTGCTCGCGTCGCCATAACGGGAAACGATCAACGCCCCCGCGTTCTCCCCCCCCCCTCCCCCCCAATCGCCCCATCTCGACAGTCAAATCCACTCACTCATTTTTGCATCGAATAAGAAAAGACTTGAAAAGAACGCTGATTTCGCGGTTTTGGTGGGTAAAAGGAAATCGGGTTTCTTTCTTTTTGCTGTATAAATACATTTAAAATATGTTCTTTTTCATCTCGATTGCTTGGCGCCCTGATGCATCGCTTTATAGGGGCGGAATAGAACAGTTTAAAAAGAGGCATAAAGTTATGAAGATCGCAGTTACTCGACGAAGTATACTATATGATGCTATAGTTTTGGTTTTTGATATGCAATTTAAAAAAAAGTGATATCATATTAAAAACCAAAACTGGTTAAAGTGACCCATAAGTTCCGAATGGTTCGGCCCTTCAAAGGAGTGATATCAACACGCCAAAACCTTCGCCAAGTTAATCGCAACATCTAATACTCTGTACGTTAAATAAAAACTTGACCATTGCTACCGAAAGTGGCAATGTTCTAGTTTTCATTTAACTTTCGAACTTGAAAGTAAAATTTGGAAAATTAGGCAAATAAGGCATTTGCTGAAAAATTCTAAAAAAAACTGGCTTTTTTATAGTTTCAAAGGTGCTAAAATTGTTGAAAATGATTTGTTTTGCACTTAGGGTTCCGGAGACTTAAAGCACCCCTCCCCTTTCCTTAGCCCATTAGGTATTTTTTTCCCCCTCTCAAAGAAAATTCCGATTGCGCCACCGACTCTTTGTAATTGCAATTTTTTGTGTGGGGTCCCCTGAATTGTTGGTCAACGGCCCCTGATGTCCTAGTTATGCCACTAATGTACCGTAGCGTATGGGGCCACTAGCCTTGTAGATCGGATTCCTTTACCGCCGCTACGAAAAGTCGGCTTAGTCATTCAACCGAAAACCCGAATATCTCCGAAAATTGAGAGGTTCGACACAGACAATAAAGTGTACGAGATTTGTAAATCAGTAAATCTTCCAACGGATTTACGCAGATTTATGGATTTGCTGGCATTTAGACATTTACAAAAGACCTAAGTAAGATTTAAATGATTTACGCCAGATCTACGTGATTTACAAAATTTGTTCTAGCTTTACAAGATTTGTACAAGATTTACAAGATTTGCACAAGATTTGCAATGGATTTCTAAATCTAAATCTTGGGTGAACGAGATTTCTATCTTTGTCGAACCCCAAAACCCCAAAACTCCAAATAGACAAATAACACACGTCCAACTGACGAACTGGAACAACATCCAAATTCAGTCGATAATTGGACCTCGTTCCCTTCGCTCACTTGGCCAGTCACATTGACTATATTTTGGTAACATAATGGCAGAGACCATTGCTACTACTTTACTGGTTAAAGATACAATCAAGTAGAAGCCAAATCCGACTGCACGTCGTTTGCTTCGTCCACTTTATCTCTTCTTAACTAGATACCCACTCTCGTCCACTTTGGAGGAGCCCTAATTGGATGTGTGCTCCCAAGAAAACCGCAGTTCGATCATGGCGAACTGATTGAAATAGAAGATAACGAGGCAGATCATTGCTTACGTAAGCTGTTTCAACGACTGTTTAGCGTTTTATAAACCTTGAGTGGAGATCAGATGACGTTCTGTTTTTGGGTTTTTGCACTTTTACATTTTGTTGTCGTTGTGCGAAATATTGGTTCCTGATGGATAAAGTTTTGTTAGCATTTGTCTTGTATTTTGTTCAGCCAGCCAAACTGATACGACTAGGTCTCATGTATATGTCAATGCTCTGCCAAATTATGTTTCTTCATCACAGTTTTGCACATACTCCACAGTGGCACGTTCCTGTGTGTCTCGGTCACATAGACAGCCGTAATCAGGGATCGGAAGGCGTGCTTCACGTCGTGTGGCATGGTCATTTTATTACGTTAGCCTGGCCACGGCGGCATGTAATGTGTTGACATGTTTACTATTATCACAGTAACAGACAGAAAAACAAATAGAGCAGAGCTACCGGGAAGGAGGGGAGAGAGAAGGGGATACGGAGAGAATACATCTGGGAAAGGGTGGGGAGTGAGGGAACATATATTGCACAAGATTTGCAATGGATTTCTAAATCTAAATCTTGGGTGAACGAGATTTCTATCTTTGTCGAACCCCAAAACCCCAAATAGACAGATAACACACGTCCAACTGACGAACTGGAACAACATCCAAATTCAGTCGATAATTGGACCTCGTTCCCTTCGCTCACTTGGCCAGTCATATTGATTATATTTTGGTAACATAATGGCAGAGACCATTGCTACGACTTTACTGGTTAAAGATACAATCAGATACAATATTTGGGGAGGGGAAGGGCGATTGCCCTGAGGTGGCTAACACGCGTTGATTTTCCTTCGCTTTGCTTACTCAGTCAGCGCATCATCTGATTCATGCCACCATTACCTTACACGGTTGCATGTTTCTGGTGCTCCACAAAAAAAAAACTTACGACTTTTGTTAGTCATTGCTCTACGGATTAAGAAACATATTGATGTGATTAGAATTGCATTCGTCCCTACCTCGCTGTTTCATTCGCGCAGATTGTATCCCAGCTGGCCTTAGCAATAACTAACCGTCACTAAGCGCATTGAGACAACAATCTGTCTGTTAAACGGTTCAAAGGAAAGTCCCTTCAACTTCACTCTAAGACAGAAAGTAAATGAGTTGATCTAGTAAGTCTTTGACCGCCATCAGATTGTAGATTCCCCCAACGTAATTAAGCGGGGGCTGGAAGGAAGGCTCAGTGATATCAGCTAAATGTTTACTCCACCACCAATTTCTTTGTTTCTACCTCCGGATGTCGTCCTCCCCCCCTCCCCTCCCATCGATCTAGTCTTTGTCAAAAACACTGCAAAGGAGAACGAACCCACACAAATCTGAAATCCTGAGATGAAACCAACAATACGCAATAACGGGAAGTTATTTGAAATTTGAAGTTCTTCCTCAAACTCATCCGTTTGTTTGGATGAGACTTTGGAATTTCCTCTGTTTACCGACCTGGGTATGTCTTAATGAAATATTTCGGGGATGGGCCTTCAAAATGACAGCATAATAGAAATTTCTAAAAATTGTGGATTACAAATCTGGGCGTAAAGTCTTACGGCGCGTTTTCATAACGACTCGCCTTTGCAAAACAGTTCTGAAAGAAATTACCTTCCCGTGAGGAAGTCATCATCTAATTTGTTTCTTTTTTAAAACAATTCCAGCTTCAATGCGTGTATCTACACTTACTGAGGGAGGAGCTCCTGAAGGGGAATTCGTTGATTGAGTGAGCGAAGCGAACGAAAATCAGCGGTTGGTAGACAGTGTGCACACAAATTTAGTTCAGTGAAACGTGGACATACACTTAAATACCCAAGCAAAGTTGCAAACGGTGCATCCAATACCACCCACTTATTTAAAAGCACAACATTGAGCTCTGACACTCTAAATACTCACCAGTTTCGTTGGTTACGCGAATTCCACACATTGCACTCCATGCTTCCGAAACTCATTCAGTTTAGTAGAGTTACCACTGACTTTGTTACAAATCCACGGGTTTGACGGTTACCATGATCAGGGCTGACTGTAGGGGGAGCGGCTTCTGTCCCTAGACCCCGGCTTCTCAAGGGGGAGCCGGGTTATAAAAAATAAAACTGCAGAAAGGCTGTTCAGTTGTACACAAGCCATGGTTGATGACTGACTCTGCAAGGGGGCCATAGTACCAGGGCCGTGCTACTACTAACTGACATGAAATGACCACAAAAAGCAAATTATATTTAAAAAAAAAGTCCTTGCCCACAGGCCCTAAGTGTTATCACTGGAAGGTCTGCGGGCCCTTCAGAAAATTTGATTCTAGAGGCCCCATCAGTCCTCTGGGCGGCCCTGACCATGATTCCACACTTTGCACTCTTTCTGAAACACATTCAATTCAACAGATTTACCACTGACTTTGTTACACTTCTGCAAAGTCCACATTCACAATAAGATAAGGCAGATGAAAATACCGCAAAGGAAAAATTCGTGCCTGACTGCCAAGAATCATCGTGAAGTCTCAGATGATTTTTCTTCATGCCTCCGGTAAGAAGAAGTAAAAAGAAAGCGTTGCTACTTTGCCGAGTAGGTTCTCCGTTCGCCTCGAAGAGTTTTAGCTAAAGAAAGATCCCGTTGCATGGCGGGAGGGATTATGTGTTGCGAGCTGCCAAGGATGGCATTGTCACATCTCGACTTCCGTACTTGGCTTTCCCGCTCGCCTTCAGGCGTCGAATTAGCGTCTAGCATCGACGGGTGCTGTGACAGCAGAGCTTGACTAATGCAATTAAGAACAGCCGAAACAGGGAGTCGCCTAATGGGATAAAGCCATCAGAGAAGAAGACATCTTGAATGCTTCCTTGCTGGTGTATCTTCCCGCATATCGACCCAACACCTACCAAGAAAAGCACTTCCGGTACAACGTTGTTTCTCCCAAATGAAATATTCACCTCGTTTGGGGTTCCTGCCTGGAATTCAGACAGATAATGCGGAAACTTGCAGTCACCTTTAAAAAAAGATAGACATTTTCTCCAAAAAAAATTAGAACTTATACATTACTTGGCGTGGTAAAGTTTTAATTTGGTTTAAATGTTAATTTTCAAGAAAGAGGCTTTTTTTTGCTGTTGTAGAGTATTTAGCTATCATTAGTTTATAAAATTGTGGGGGAATAATAAGTGTTCAAGTGTGCTAAGTAAGAATTTTTCAATTAATTTTTAATTAATTTTATTCGATACTATACCTGGTTTTGTTGTAGTCTATTGCCTGCCCTTCAATTTGAAGATGTTTGTTGTAGTCTTAGCAATACTGAATGGTTATTTCATCATGGCATTGATTAAAGGCTAGATCTTTATATCCAAAGGTTGGCAGATCAACTCCTGCTCGGGCGCTGTCCCTGCACGTCAAGTTGTTAATCTCTGATTTAGAAAATAGTTTGCACGAATGGAAATGGAAGCCTTTTTTTCGGATTCAAAATTGGATTTTGGTTCCACATTTTCAGCTTAAGAATTTGGACTTGAGAATATCCCGAATTGAAACTTTTTGTATATCCAGGTTGACATTTCATGCTGGATTTATGATTTAAAACATTAACCTGCCAATATCTACTAATCGTTTTAGTGGGTGAAGAAAAGTGTGTGTTTTGAAGACGGTGCACTTTTTGATGCCTTCCTTTGTGGTTTACTAACTAAATTCATGCAGTGTTTATCTTGAAGGTCCATAGAGAAGATGACTCAATCTGCCAAACTTTCAGAAAATGTTGTATTCCTAGAATAATTTGTCGGACATTACCTTTGGATATTTGGTCTTAAAAGGTTCTAAGAAGGTTTTAAAGTAACTGAAGATCAAACATCAAACATGGCAAACTCTGGCAAACACTCAAAAATTATTTCTGCTCTGCGAAAGGGACATGCAGCACGTGTGAATCGATACGTGGAAAAAGAATTCGTGGAATTGCGAACGCTGCATTTCAATGGAAGATCAATAACCTCAAAAAATGCCACGATCTTGTTGATGCAATTTATTAGTTAAATATTTCGGTTAACAGAGTAGTAGGCTCTTGTAACAAATATTTCGCAGGTGCGAGCCATAACCGGGTGGATATTTTGAAGAGACGTACCCTCTCACTATTTTCAGACATCCTGCGCATATAGAGCTTTTGCAACATAAGTTTAAGTGAACTTTACATATAGGATAATGCTTGAAAACCGCGGGCATTCGTAAACAATGAGCAAGGGAACCCATTGGCTATTGTTGACGAGTGCCCAAGGTTTGAGAGCATTAGTAAGTAAGTAAGTAAGTTTATTCCAATTAAAAATGGAACAGTAACTCACAAGAGCACAGGCTCGCGTGTGAGGGAATTAAAAATGCGTCAATTCGGAAAAACACCATTTGTACTACAATATGGAAAGACAGTAAATAGTAACTACAAAAGGTTCATAAGAGAACAGGGACATAAAAAACGAATACAATATACTAGGTTAACAATATAACAAAACATTGATAATTAGCTCATTATTAAAAAAAAAGGATTCCGTATCATCCAAAGACAGTAGCCAATCATACGTTTGCCTCTTAAAAGTTATAAAATTACTTGCCTTCTTGATAATTTTTGGCAAAAGGTTGTAAAATTTCGGCGCCAAAAAATATCTGGACTAAATACAGATGCAAACCTATTTACGTTGCCTTTTGGACTTATATGTCAGACTGCCTGAGCGGGGAATCGAACCCAGGACCCAGGACCTTTGGAACCAAACCCAGGACCTTTGGAACCAAAGGTCAGCGGTAGGACCTTGACATTTGGTTCCAAAGGTCCTGGGTTCGGTTCCCCGCTCAGGCAGTCTGACATATAACTCCAAAAGGCAACGTAAATAGGTTTGCAACTGTATTTAGTTATTTCTTGTGAGCCTTTGGCTTTCCCGTTTTTAATATCTGGACTTATGCAGTTATTCGGTGTTAACTTTCGGTTGGGTAACTTGATTGCAACTTCGTTCCTCGTAACGTAAATAGTAGACAACTGATCTGCAACATGTAGCTCGTTTTTACGATAGCTAAGCAAAGTTCTATAAACATACAATGATCTTACAGGTAAGATACCAAGTTCTTTAAAAACTGACAAGGAATGGTCTTGCCTCTTTTGAAAAACCATCAGTTTAACAATTCTTGTTTTGCAAAACTTTAAGAGGCTCTAAAGCGTTTCTGTAAGTTCCACCCCAGAAAAGGATTGAATATTGCAAAATCGATTGGACCATTGCAAAATAAAACACTTTCAAAGTTTTCAGTGACACACATTTCCTTTGGTAATATAGCTTACTTATAATGAGTTCTCAACTTAGTGGCAATCGTTTTAATTTGGCTTTTCCAATTTAATTTGCTGTCTATTATAACACCCAGATATTTTATTTCGTCAGCTTGGTGTATAGATGGCCATGAACACTTTCTATTTGTGTAAGAGCCATCTACATGTCTCACCAGAGGACTACTGAGATTTGCATGATTTTTCAAAGAGAAACTTACGAAGTTGCATTTCAGTGTATTTATTGTTAGTAGGTTATCGTGGAACCAATCATCAACAATACCATCGTCCTCAACAGCTTTTGTATGCACTGATTCCTTTTCCACGGTTTCACACAATCATCTGCAAACGCAACAGTGTCACTTTGTGTCTGAAGTTCAAAAATATTGTTTATGTACAAAACAAAAAGAATTGGTCCAAGTACAGTTCCTTGTGGGACCCCCAAAGCATATAACTGTAGGATTACTGACAACTTCATTAACTTTAGTTACCTGAACTCTTTCATGTAAGTAGGTCTTAAACCAGTTTTTAACCAATCATCGAACTCCATAGAATTCAAGTTTATCAATTAGTCTCTCATGAGATATAGTATCGAACGCTTTCATTAAATCGAAAAAAATGCCCATGATACCATGTCCCATATCAAGAGCTAATAGGATTTTAGTTAGTACGTCTTTTAACGCATCCTCTGTAGAAATGTGCTTTTGAAAGCCATATTGTTTACAATGTATGACCTTTATTTCTCAAGGAAGTTAACTAATCTGGTTTTCATTGCTTTTTCGAAAATTTTAGCGAAAATTGACAAGAGGGCTATGGGTCTGTAGTAATTAACATCGTTATGAGGTCCTTTTTTAAAGACTGGCTTTATAGTTGCCACTTTTAAAGAGTCAGGAAATATTCCAGTTGAAAATGATAGATTTATTAGATGCACCAAGATTGGCGTCAAAGTGTCTTTTGTTATATTGATAATTTTTACTGTTATGCCATCGGGTCCAGGGTATTGCTAACTAACATCCAAGGTGTCAATGATGTTTCCAACCTCATATTCCGTCACTGGCGTTAGAAAAAGTCTATTAACAATATGTTTTTTTGCACGTGTTGTTTCCGGTCTGTAATGTGATAAAATCTATTCTGCCAATTCAACACCAATGTTGGTAAAAAAAGTTATTAAACTCATTAGCATATTGCTTCGGATCGTCCTTTAAACTTATAGTCTTACCATCAACAATAATTTCATCAGGGTAACAATCAGTTTTGCTTTTTTTTTACACCAGTAATGTAATTCAACATTTGCCACTGTTTTTTTTATATCATTATATACCAGCTTCTTTAAATCTGTCTTGAAAGTAGCTATTTTTTGGCTTCTGTAATTGTTTTGTCTAGAATTTTTTTATACTTCTGAAATTCTTCTTTTAGTTTCTCATTGCTTGGATTATTTTTCATCTGTTTGTAAAGGTTATTCTTAGTTCGAACAGATTTTAAGACGGCCGTGGTCATCCAAGGATTAATTTTTTTATGTTTTGTGGGCAACTTAACAGTTTTAGTTGAGTTTGCTAGATTTTTACAAAATTATTTGTAGCAACATTTATATCGTTTGTCTCCATTATAGACGACCAGTTTTGCGAAACTAATTTTCTTTTTTAGTTGGGCGTAATCAATACTAAGAAAGGCTTTGCAGCGGCAGTTTTTGTCACAGAAGAGAGGTCTTTAACACCCAAGGCCACAATATAGTGATCAGTTATTTCCGATTTAAGGAGTGCTGATATAAAGTTTTCCAAATGTTTGCTTCTGACAAATATATGATCTATGCATGACTTAGAAGTTGC
>JAHWFP010148998.1:61651-79549 GCA_023313725.1 Lithobius niger
ATGACTTAGAAGTTGCTTTCACTCTGGTGTGTTGGTTCATAAAAGATACTAAGCCCCTTTCAAAGAGGCTTTCTAAATATTGCTCAACATGTTTGTCACCCACATCCTTCAAGTTAAAGTTAATGTCACCAATAATAACCCAATTCTGATAAAGGGTAAAGGGTTTAACGAGCGTTAACCACTCCTGGTCATCTGCCCGAAGCCCTAAGGCCCTATTCTGTACAGCATTTTCAACAATGTTAGTCAGTTCGTCTTTGAAAGCGTCACAATCTCCATAATGATATCTATACACTGCAATAATATCGAGTTTACTTTGAGAAATATTCAGTTTTTAAAATTCAGCATCGTTGGATATGATAGGGAAATGGATAGCTTCTACAAACTTTAAAATGTAAGTTGCAATGCCGCTGCTCTTTTATCAGGCCTGAAATAAAAGTAGCTATTATATCCGTCGATATTGTAAAGACGGCTCATTATATTATCCGACTGAATGTCCCGCTCGCTATAACAATTGCACAGCTCATTCTTGGCATTGTGGTTGTCCGTGCAACAATGTCAATCGTTCCGTTCCAAAAGATCTATTGCTACTACAACGAATTTATCGTTGTTCGGTGAAGGGGTTATTTCTCATTTCCCTCGTTTGCCGAAGGAAAAATTCGGAATTAAGCAACAATGCTTACACAACACCCGTTTAAAATACGTTCCAATAGTCTTATTGTTACGGTGTTTTTGTTGTTGTCTGATGGGGGAAGTTTCTTCTTTTCCTTGGTCGCCGAAGAGGCCTTTCGGATTTGAGCAAGATTGCACTAAAAGTAAGTTTCTTCATAATGCACACACCTGGCAGTAGCAGGCTAGCTGTAGTAATATGCGAAAATCACTGTCTCAAAGCGCCATAGCACACTACAGCTACAACGTTATTTACAGAACCAACGTGTAAAAGGAAATTATTAGCTAAAGTGCTGGCCGGAACGGGAACGGCCTGAAGTTTTCTTGCCCAAATCTCAAAAATGCAATTACGTCCGTGCCATTCACTCGTAAAGCGAGCATTCAGTAAATGTCTCTTAAATGGGAAAACACCGAAAAATGAACGCGTTTGCAACATTTACATACGTTTGAAGTAATGCTGCAAAACTGAGTCACACAAGAAAACCAATACGGAAGCAGGTACCTGCAAACTTAATGACTTGCATCATTATATGCTCTAAGATTTGGGAAACAAAAATTTCATTCCGGTAGAAGCCCATTTCTTCACACGACGATAGTAGAAATTTGAAAGAATAAGCCCGTGTCAACATTCCGGTAAATCTGCAGATTGTGATAAAACTAGTGTTAACATTAGTTAACATTATCAATACAGTTTCAAACATACTTCCTTTACCTTGCAAGATACGCAAGAAAGATATGAGTTAGGCGTGTAGACTACGAGACTTACAGGAACTGTAAATTTACGCCATTAAACATTTGTATCCATCCGAGTGTCGTCGAAACCATGAGAATCCAAGACTTGACTGCCATTTCAGTCAACGTAAAACCACATCGACCAAAGAAAAGTTAAGGTGTCATTTTTACGACCCAATCTCTTAGCCTTTATTACCTGCAGTTTAAGGGAACGTAAAAAAATGTTGGGGTGAAGACACGTCTTATCACCTGCAAGAAAAGAAGAAATGGCTTCGATAAACAGACGTCTTTGTAGTGTGTTTTCATAACCTTATAACTTTCTTGAAAGAAAAAACTTGAAAACAAAAAAAATGGCTTAACTATGTGCAACTTTGGAGGTTATAGACAGACGTCCAACACATTGTGACTGCTCTTTTTGAGCTTCTATAATGAAGAAATATCTCGTGATTTAGCAGAAGTAAAAAGTGTAAATCGAGGTGGTAATATTATCTCTGCATGAACGTTAGAAAAAATCCATTGAGATTGTGAGTTTAGGGTGTTACAAAGCAAAATGTTCGGAAGGGTGGGTGAGGGTAAACTTTTCTTTCTACTGGATTCTGGTTTGATCCAATATTATAAAGACTCCCCCCGCATTTTTTCCCACCATTTTGTTAACTTATTCCGCTCGTGATTTTTCCGACTGAGAGGCCCATTTTTCCGACTAGACTTTTGGTTGCGGGGGGAGGGGAAATGTTATAAAAATGTTGACACAGGCTTACTCTTCCAAATTTCTACTATGCTTGTTTGAAGAAATCTACCCAAAACCAAAACTGGTAGAAAAACCTGCCAAGTTTGCAAAAACGGTCGGCCTTTGAAGGTAGTGATATCATTCCACCAGTAAAAGGCTGCCAAGGTCAATCCTATTAGCCAAGTTAATCGCACCGAAAGTATTATTGGGTGCGATTAACTTAGCTAATAGGATTGACCTTGGTGGCCTTTACCTTGTGGAATGATATCACTACCTTCAAAGGCCGACCAGTTTTTGCAAACTTGGCGGGTTTTTCTACCAGTTTTGTTTTTTGGTGGATATCACAACTTTCATAGGACTGTGAACGTACATAAGGTTGCACCGTCTGCTTAAGTTGCTTTAATCCCATTTTTGCACACACGGGCTGACTGGCTGTCACACAAAATACAACAGACACCACGAAACCAACACTTTGCGGTGCCACTTGCTGTTACGTGGAGCGCCGGTGCACTCGGCCAATAGCTGAAAACCCAGTTAAAAGTCGAGTCACACTAGACGAAAACGTGACCCACTGCCACAGCTACTTATTCATACTGCTTGATAGTAGAAAGTCGGGGCTTCAACCACTTAGGCTCTGATTCTGCCACCAGTCGCGTTGCGAACACACCACAGAAAAAAACTGCTTTAGCATGCGGACTGAACTGTGAAAAGTACTCGTGACGCGTGGTACGCATATTTTAAACTTAAAACACTGCATTGACACTCAATTATTAAAGTTTAACACCAATGGCTTCTTGCTACGTACCTCTTGGTCCACTCGACGTCACATAAAGACTCTAGAGGTTTAATTTCATGAATTTCAACCAGAAGAAGAACCAAGGTACGTGTGTATTGTACTGTATATTGTGCTATGACATTTTCTATTCTCATTAAAACTGTATTAAACGATCCTTTGACATAGCAATAAATTGTCCGAAGACTTCAAGGACAGTTACCTTTTCCGTAAGATAATGTTCATTTGGTGCTATACAACAGCGGTAAATGTAATAATGAGAAGATGTCACGTTCTTGTATACGTCCCGCTAACATTAATCAATGCTGTGTTGTGGGCGCTCTCAGCGTGCCTCGCGGCAGTTTTTGACGGCCTTGGACGACGCGGCCAGCATGTTACGTGAAACCGAGGGTTCAGCCTCATTACGTATAAGGAAGCTACGTAACTGCTTAACCAGTTGAAACCGTTTCTTGTACACAGCCCTTTATTGATTGCGTAGTTCTTCGGCGTGAGGCTCTTGCTGAGAACCGTTTAAATACAGGATTCTGGACTCAGTGTTGGTGTTTGGATTCATCCTAACAAGTTGAATCTCCGAGACTGTTTGTGCTGGCACAAACGAACAATTGATGCCGGCGCCTAATATGTAATGCTTGCTGCATAGTCCCCTAGATGCGTAGACGAAAAGAATCGAACAAAAACTTAAATCTTGTCCGTTTCCATGCAGTCTCTCACCTACTGTAGCCAGCGTATTGGTTAGAGTTATTGTCAGGGTCTCCTTGTCAATCCCCAACAGATGAGCTCTTTCAGATTTTCAGACTGATTAACCTAAGGCAATATGAAACAGGTTGATGAATCAGTTCAGTTACCCCAACTGGTTCCGACTGGCTATAAGAGCATTAGTTCGAATTGAGGTGAATGCAGTTACCTAATTATATTGGGACTCCCGTGCTCGACGGAAAGTCCACAACAACGCCCATTGTTACGCTACGTCTTGGTTGCTTAGTAACCCACGAAAGCGGGTTTCTAATGCAGGTCTGGTTTGTCGTACACATGGTTTCTATGACGACACTGCAATATGCATTTGATCTCAAAAACATCCGGTTGATCACATGGTAAAATGATCTTATACCTAAATCCAGTGAGGTCGGTAAAAGTGATTTGAATTTTGTACGAATTTTAATCTTGTGGTAATTTAGGATTAAAAGCTTCCTTCTAAATTGAATCAAGACCCATTGTAAGCTGTGCGTCATCAGTAAGAAAATTAAATGCTTTTCGACAGTTCTGTAATGCGAGTGCTTACATAGTTTACTGTATGCTGACGGCTTGAGTTCATTATATTACGCTGCACTGAAAAAAACCGTTAATTACCAAACAAACAAATGGTAATTAGTTTCATTTCTATGCACCGTAAAATTACGGTTTACATCGTTTATTGAATCACTTGTAACGAAACGGAGTATTGCCAAATCTTGCCCCAGGACCTTCTTCACAGAGAATTATGTTTGAAAAATAAAAATGGTCGATAATCCGTCAACTCGGATTTGTGATTGAACGCTAAAATAACTGGAAATTTTATCGGGTTCCGTTTCAATTCTGGATAATGATTCCCCAGCTCGTAGACATACTGACAAACTCCTGGTCATGTTCTTTGCTTACGTCTCGTATGGCATAAGTGTCTACGAACAAAAGACATAACACTTTAGGAGAAAACTTCGTAGCAGTTAAAAGTGATGATCGTTTTGAACAACGAGAGTGTGATGGGTTGTGTAACAGGCAGTTACAGTAAACTCAAAGGATGCCACGAAGCCGACCCTTGCTGTTACATGCAGCAGCGGTGCACTCAGCCAAAAACTGTCAACCCGACTAGAGGCTGAGCGCCAGTTGCTACTGATTAAATAATTGGAGCCGCTTCATGAACACGGTCCGTTACCGATTGTGTAATTCCGGGCGGGAGTTTGCGCCAGATATGAAAGCACTCTCTGCATAGTCTCCTAGGTATGCGGTAAAGACAAACTGAGAATTCAGCAGAAAACTTGAATCTTGGCTGTTTTTCTTGTTGGGTGTTACATACTTTGGGTGTGAAACGTCTCGGGTTCCAATCCTGGACAGGCTCCCAAATATGGAACTCCCAACAAGGCAAAACAGTCAAGATTCAAGCTTTTGGCTTAATTCTCAGGTTTTGTATACCTCACACCTACGGGACTACGCAGCGAGCGCTTACAGATATTGGGCGAGTGCACGTCGCGACACGTAATAGCAAGGTGTACCGCCAAATGCTGGCTTCTGTTGTATTTCATGTAACTTGCATTGCCCGTCGGTCTTTATTACCAGATAATTCATCCATGAATCCGTCCAGATAATCCGCCTAGCTCTTTCATCAAGTTAATGCCATCGATTAAGACTTCAAGCGTTAAAGGAAATTGTTGAAATTGAGTTGTAAGCAATTTTCATACATTTCATTTAAGGCCCTAGATGACCAGGCCACCGCGACCAGGTCATTGCAGCCAATGAGAATGCTTACGGATTATGTAAAACCACGCACTAATCATTCTCATCGGCCAAAACTACCTGGTCACGCGGCCTGGCCGACTTGTGCGCGGGAGCCCTTAACCTTCGAATTATTACTCGGTGAGATTAACTTGGCGAAAGACCTTGACGTTTGATATCACGACTTCAAACGGACGAAAAGATTGGCGGGAATCCTTAACAAGTTTTGTTTTGAAGTAGCTCGACTTGATTGGGCATCGTTTTACAAGTAAAAAAATCGGTACAATCTTTCGATAATATACATTTTGCTAGCGCGAGGGATAGCAAGGCAATCTCTCTCTTGCTCAGATCTGAACTCAGATCCTGTATGATGCGGAAAATCGCCCGCAGGACGGATCCGCTGACGCGTGCGCAGAAAACCAAGGATGTCTCGTGCCTCTTTGGACTTATTTTTGATTCCAAAGACGAACGCTCGCATCCTGACAAGTTGGGATTGAGCATCCCACGTGACTATCCCTATCCCTAAGGGAATACAAGCTACCAACGTCGGGAAAAGGAATTTGTCATGGAGTGCGTGTTATTCCACGTCCAAGGGTGCCGGGGGGGGGGGGGGGAGTTTGAGGCGACACCAAAGGCTGTATCCACCAATCAGAATTGGCTTCTCAAAATAAGGAAAGACGGGCCTCATCACGTGACGTGCTTGTTGTCTCCCCGAAGGCGCTTCATGTCGAAGATCAGCAATTGGTTGTGGAAGAGAAGGGGGTGGGCAGGGGAGGGGAAACCGACGAAGCGGAGAAGTCTGACCATGCGGTGGCGTTGTTGTTCAACTGACCTTTGTCCACTCTTGGTCAACAAATGGAGCGTAAATGCACTTTCAAGAAATGAAAAATATATAGAGATGCTGCTCAGATTGGCTCTTCGTGAGTGGATTTCAGTTTCCAATGTCAATCCAAGGAGGCAATTGTCCTCCCCGACTGACATTCGTCCGCTTCTGTTAATGTGAAGGGCAGGGACGGAGGGGAGGAAAATTTAGGTTATACTTTTCGGAGAAATTAGAGTAAGACAGCAAAAATGCGTTGACAAGTACAATACAGGTGTCGATGCTATGAGGGGAGGGGGTGCCCCCACATTTTTTCGTGGTTTCCCTGGAGCCCCCCCACCCATCAGATCAACCCTTGAGATCGTTTTTAGACCTGTCCTTCTAGATTTGTTACGAAGATTTTTATTGTAAAACTACACTGTTAATTCATTAGTAATTTTGGTGTTGGATAGTTCATAAATGTTAAATTTTGAACTGTCTCTTTACTGTCAAGATGAAACAGGTAGTGTTCCAGATTTTTGCTTTTTTTTTCTCTCCATGTCTTGAATAATAAGGCCACATTTTTTTGCCTCGAAATATTGCCATCATTTTCAAGTTTTATTCGTCTAGTGTTGCTGTGCCATCTGTGTTAATTTTAAACGTCTGTGTGCATATGCACTTCTAGTTTGGTCTCCGCACCTTCTTAAAGATACTGACAATGTCGAGTCGGTGCAGCGTCAGTTTACGAAACATCTACCTGGGTGATGAAATATTTTGAAATGGAGGAACCATAACAACGTCATTTAGAAAGTCGTTTCATATTTTGACCACACGATCACAAAAAAAATTTCTACTTTCCCGCTTAACTTATTGACTTCCCACTTTTAGTGGGTGACCCCTGGTTCTATCTCCGAGTGAGAATAGCGACTGTAATTCACATTGCAGAGATCTTGCAGAAGAGAATAAGTCAATGTCAAGTCACATACCAGCCTACGTTTTTCAAGAGAGTTGACATTTAAAATGTCCTTTTGTCTGTTCGTCAGACCAATTCTGGAATGTGCAAGTCCAGTTTGGTCTCTGCACCTATTTAAAGATATTGACAATTTTGGAATCAGTGCAACATCACTTTACGAAGCGTCTACCTGGTGTGAGACTTAAAGGTAACTAGTGCCTTTGCAGATGCTTCGTAAACTGATGCTGCACCGATTCCACGTTGTCAGTATCTTGAACTACGTGCGGAGACCAAACTGGACTTGCATATTCCAGAATTGGCTGACGAATATGAACAAAAGGCCCAAAATAAGACTCGGACAAACTTGCCAAAATAGTTGTTCCTAACTATTGTTCGTTCCGTGCCGGGCAGCAAATATGATGTAAGGATGGAAGGGTGCTGAGTTTCGATCAAGGAACCAGTCAGCCGGCTGTTTTCGAACGCGGCAGCTTTAGGTAATGTGTGCTTCGTCCCGAGCTGTTGCGCTTCTCGGCCCGGACGAGATTAACTTTGACATCTGCTTGCAAATGGCTTCCAATCAGAGGGCGACTTTGAAACGCTCGCGAAGATCCGGCGATCATTGTCAGTGTTGTAATAAGAACTTCCTCAACTTTCATGATGGGAAATTTTCTGCCTCATTTGGTCGACATTGCATTTCTACCCTCCCTCCTCCTCCCCCCTCCTTCGCTACTCGTCATGGAATCGACTGGCTGGGAAAGAGCAAAACCATTTCCAGTGCAATTTCACGTGATATTAATACTTGGGTGCCATCTTGCAAAATGGCATTTGGTCGTCATGGTTACGAAGTGGTGTTTTCACTTTCAAGCCATTATCTTACCATGTTTTGCGTTAAAATTATGAGTTTTATTCTTGACGTATAATCACAAACTAATATGTCTTTAATCGATTGACGCACTTATCCGAGTAAAACAAGATTTGACGCTCTGTCATTTTGTTCGTTTTTGACAACACCTCCTTGACAACGTTCAAAGGATTTGATTTGACTTAGAAATTCAACCTTGTGCTGTGATTTTCCGTGTTGTCAGCATGCAGTCATGGGATAACAGCATAGTTTTGTTGAAAAACAAAGCGAACATTTTGTAAAAGCTAAAGCAGAAGAGGTTTAAAACGTCAGTTATTTGAGGATGAGAATAAAAGCAGCAGTGAGTACCAGTTAGTAAAAAAATCGACATTTCGGAATGTTTTTATTTCGTTGAAAAGCAAGTAATAATTTTTCTTCTTCAACAAAAGCCAAAAGTAGCATGAATACTTTTGAATGGTCCAAACGCAAGAAACAGGCAGAGTAAAATCGAAATAAGAAATAAAATATGGTTAATTAGTCCTGGAGCTAATACCAGGAGCCCAGACTTTGTCCTAACTGCATTCGTTAGAGAGAAATGTGATGTTGGGTTCTAGCTCCACAGCCAACTAGGTTCAGATTTGATTCCTTCTTTTGATTTTACTCTATACTTGGTTCTTGTGTTTGGAAGAGGAAACCATTTAAGTGTATTCATGTTGACGTTTGGCTTTTGCTAAAGAAAATATATTTCTTGTTTGTCAACGGAATGAAAGCATTCCGAGTGTACACATGTGAACCTCTGCCATTTTTACTCATTGTCACTTCGTTGTAGCATTCAGTTACGTAAAAGGGGGATATGCGATAATTTGGTTCCACTGATTTGGTCCCGAACAATTTGGTCCCCCGGCCGATGTGGTCCACGGACATTTTGGTCCCAGATAAGTAATAATTTAATTGCTTTAATGAATTTAGCACGGTAGATAAAACTTTTTTGTGTGTACATTTGTGTATGCATATTTTTTTTTTAATAAATTGGATCTGAAACAGAAAAACAACACATTTCTAACTTTTCAGTGAAACTAATTGTTGGTCTTTACAGTTTGCTAAGTTGAAATGGTGGAAACATGTTGATATTATCCGTATTCCTGAATCTTCCAATTTTACTTTTTTTTATTAGTCAAACTTTTTTTTTTCATTAGTTTCTTTGAGCCTTAAGTCAATCGAAGCAATTGAATGCTCGTGTGGCTGAACTGGCTCAATTTTGAACATTACCAGATTTTTTGGGAGGTGCCAACCCGAGGTTTCGATCCGGGAAGCCTCCGATTATCGTTGGGGCCGAAAGATTGTCCAGAATTTGCCAGAAATAGTTCCCATAGCCGCTGAAGGAGCATGTAGCCTCTCACACTACCCTGGCCGGCTGTCCTGGCGGGTACTTTGCCAAGGTCCCCTATCCAGGGGTTCGACGAGATCCGCAAACCTCCAGCAACCAGGCTGAGCGCTTTCGCCGCGTAGCCACGACGACCACAATTGTTCCGATTATCACAAAGCAGAACTTTCTTGAATCGAATTTCTCCGATCTCTATGAAGACCCGAAAGTTTACGAATATCTCCCATAACCCTGTTGACATTTTTCTCCTCTGTTTTTAGTCGTTGTCTTGGTAGCAATAGGTACACTACATTCACTAGAGTAGGCAGGCCATTAACACCACGTCAACACTTATAATCACATTCAAAAACATAAGGCTTTCCGCAGTGCAGACAACATCGCACTTCAATATATGCAGACATAAGATACCCAGAGAAAAGTTGATAGCTCTCAGCTCGTGCGTTTCTCCCGGGAACTAAGATGGCGTGGAGAAAGGCCAGTTGCGTGTGGTGCTTTGGTGTGACTTGTGTGGCCATAAGACGTCGGGGAGGAAAGCTGGCAAGGCCTGATCCCTTCGTGAGCCCTTGGGGTCGTTTGGGAGAACGTGCTCTCTCTCGGACCAAGGGAGACCTGACCAACGAGACGGATCAAGAGGAACAAGATGAGATACGATACCAATAGACTGGTGTGCTCTGTATTCCCAGTCAATAATACATGCATCGATTCCTGATTGTTCCTGGGAGTGTTGTTACTACTACAGACATAGTAGTAAGGGAATCGAGAATCTGTACTACACCATTTTCTAGTTTTTTTGTGTGTAAATAAGAATATATTCGAGTTCTGAATATCTCAATTCATCGGCCGAGCGAGAGGTGGTCTGAAACATGTCTTTTTCGTTGTTATGAATTGATTTCATAACGTTTTTCGTAACCACTTCACCTACATGATTTCTGCCCAGTGCTCTGAAAACGAATCCAACACACCAATCTTGAAGAGCGCCTCTGGATAACTGCCTCGACGCGCGAGTTTCACGTGTGAATGATAAAAGAAGTGACCGCCCTGTTTCAAAACGTGTCAAATTGGAAGTAATAGATTTTTTTTTACCTAGTTGTAGTTATTTTCTGCATTCTTCACATTAACAGAACTTATATATTGTGTAATGGCAAACGGCTTTGCATTATTCTTCTAGTGCTCGGGACCACTGGCCTTATATCTCGGGCTCCCTTACTGCCGCGCTCTAAAAATGGGATTAACCATCTAAGGGAAAACGCGATACCTCAAAAAATATTTGTGACAGGACTTTCATATTGGAACTGCTGAATTCCACGTGCCAAGGCTCCCTTGCTATGAAATTTCAGCCAAATCTGAACAAAACTGCAAACATTATCGTGTCCCAAACAGACAAGCACACAAACAAAATCGAAGTTCGGTACAGTATTCTACCTGCTCGATTCACTCGATCGGCCAATAAGTGTTTAGTTGAAGAACGGTAACGCTTACAGAATGTCAAATCCATCAGGCATTACCCCTAAAAATGAATTACTGCAATATAGCTCTCTTGGGCTGCTGGCTTATTGTGCAGTTAAGAGGTTCCTCAGTCTTAAAGTGAAGTAAGTATATCGGCATCTTCAAAAAAAACATGGCGTCAACGTGTTCTCGGCAGTGGCTCGGCAGTCATGTACTATTCTGTTACACAACTCATTATGCTAATAGCATTATGGATTGCTAACTTACGCTCGATCCATTTTTCATTACAAGGTTATTGAGATGTATCAAAGTGTCCCGAGGGTCCAGTCAGATAGGCTGCCAATTCACCACTAAATAAAAACGCCTGTTTTCTGATCCATCTAAAATTTTAATCTTAAGCAAAATGACGTAACGATGCCTCCTCACCCTAGTTGTCAAAATTTCCCTACTGCGTGTAAATTTCTTACCTGCTTCAAAACGCTTGATAAATACAGCAGGTTACGTGTGAAGCAAAGGGTTAAAGGCACTTTCTAGTTTTGATTTGTTTATGATAAACGGAAAACTATTTTTCATAGTTCTTAAAAATCCCTGCTGGTAAGCCAACATTACCCAGGTCAAGGGTCATGTCCAAAAGTTATTTCAAAACTAGGGAAATTATTCAGAGAGCACACACTCGTACTTCTCAGATTGCGAGTACGACAACTGACTGACAACGCATTTTGAAATTGTTGTACTACTTCAGTTTCGTTGGAAAGAGGACAATGTCAAATCGGTACATTCAATTACCTTCTAGCAAGAGTGGTTAAGATAAAGGAGGGCGTGCTGATTACACCTTTCTTGCCTGTACTTATGATCATCTTCCCAATTCAATGTCGACAGAATTCCGGGCTTTTCAGAAATCTAACAAGGTTTGACAACCAATAATATCTTTAATGGTTATGGTGATTGTAAGCGAACAGTTTCCTCCTTCAGGAATTACAGATGGCGATTACTCTGATGGAGAATAAAGTCGTCCTGATTCCAATCCTGCATTCTGCACAGCTAACTTTAGTGAGTGTCCCCCTAGTGGCCTTATACGGCGTGGGGGTCAAAGAAAGGCAAGTCTAACGCCAAAAAACTTCAAATAATCTTAAAAGTCAAGTGCAGATCCGCACACGACCTACGCAGTTTCGTGGACTCAAGCCTAACCATAGAATGCAATCCCTTTGTGATCTTCCGCTGCCCCCATGTCAATGTTGCCAAGAAGGGACGGAGACCACACCTGGTTAGCATATTCTAATACGCGCCGCACAAACATCCAGAATGCCCAAACCTTGATCGTCGAGTTGCGGAGGCACACCAATTCAGGATAGCAAGATTGATACGCAAAGATGGATGTGCTAGAGCTTCAATAATGTAATATCTCTCGTGGTTCCGTATATATATAGATTCAACGGTGTAAATAACGACCTTTTATGTAACGAAAATTGCGTGATTTCCTTCTTCCAAATAGGAATAGAGCTCCAAGGATGAAGCTGGTTGAGTGCTGACCCCTCTTTCTTTCCCTGCTCGTACGTATCTAGCTATCTATCTGTAGAAGGCAAGCGGTCGATTCACTGCCCACTCGTCCAGTGCCCTCTTTGTCTCGTAGCTGCCCCTCCGATGGGACCCCCTGGCGATTCACAAGAGCGGGTCTGACCTCCAGGGAATTCCGACAGACGTCCATGGGCTATTCCCTTCCACGTCTTCATTCAGCAACATTCGTCACTCTTCGCCGAGAGTTGTGAGATCGTTGCTATGGATACGCTGTCGGGATGGCCGGAGAGAGTTCCCTTCACCAGAAACGACTAATAAAATAAAGCGATATCTCAATTTAAGGTGTGTTTCATTCCAGCCTAGATTTAGAGTTTAGATAATTGCATGTTAAACTGCACCAAAGAAAGAAATCAAGGGAATCTATAGTTTATTGAATTTGCTAGGCTTTGGTGACTACCATGTCATTGACGTTATGAGGGTTGTTTCAGATATTCCACAATCGCTATGCATCTGGACTTTAGAGTGGGAAGGGGGTTACATTAATTTTGATTTGTTTTTTTTTTAACGGAATTTAATATTATAAGCGGCCATTATCGTTATATTTATGATTATGGCCATTAGACTGACGTTTGTTAACTTTTTACGAAGGTTTTTGACGAAGAGTGGGATAATTTCTCAGGGGGGGGGGGGATTTGATTCGAGGCTTTATGGCCATTACCGACACCATTAGTCAGAGGGCAGTAGTCCGGGTTGCCACTGCGCCACACATTACAGAGATGTTAAACAAACTCCAAATCTAGATCTTATCATATATCTGTACATCCTGCAAGAATTAAAAAAAAAAACCCGACAGGACGACTCTCATCGCCCCACTGACACCTCGCAAGACGGAAACAACTACAAATACCATCAGGATGGTGACAATCTACAAGCACATCATCACGGGTCGCATTCAGGAGGGGATATCCCCCCCCCCCCCCCCAGCTCAAAAGGAAGCAGTGTGGAACGTTGGTGTGACCAATACGTAAACGGCCCAACATCACCTCTTTAAAGTGACTGCCATTCCTGGAGAGTGCCTTTAATATCCCGCAACATATTGCCATCTTGTTTGTCCCACAAGGGTTGCCAAGGAGCATGCAACCTCAGACGTAGAGTAGAAAGGCGTTTAAGGGAACAAGGCCAAGATGCCTTGTGTTTTCAAGGGTTTGTACCTAACAGGTAATAAATTTAAAGAAAAACTAAATTAAAACGATTGGCGCCTTTGCAGCCAGAATTGATAGGTTTCTTGATGTAAGTAGTGATGCGTGAACGCAACGTTGTTATGATATATCCTGAAAAGCGTTCCCTGCACGATCGTTTAAACAAACAACCGTCGCCTCATTTTGTTAGATAAACAAGTTTTGCTGGTTTGGGCATCTGCTCCGTATAATTATGGGATGGGGGACGAGGTAGTGAAAGGATGGTATTAATGAGAAACAAAATGCTCGCTCAAAACAGAATGGAGATTACAGGATATTACGCAATCCGAATCCTTTCGTGCATTCTTCCATTGTGACGGAAGTGACAACACGTTCACGGTGTACAGTTTTATCGCTAGAGCTTCTTTCCGCTTGAGCAATGGCGGCCGTAAAGTTATTTAAGTCGATGTGCCCATGCCTCTTTAAGTCCGACCTTAATCCTGGTTGTGTGTATGCGTCGTGTGGACGACAAACTCACACGTTGGAGCTTGTCAGACAGGAAGCAGTGGGCCATGTAATTTGCTGATGACTCTTGTGGCCAAGTCGTGGGACGGGGCCACACCCTCAAATCCACCCTGACACTTTTTCCATAACCATTATGACTCCATTTCTGCAATTAACGGTTTTTCCCTCCTCCACTTCTTTTGATTAAATTCGCAGACGGCAGCGGCTCACCTGTCACATCCACTGATCTTTAAGGAAACGTGTAGCTAGTACCGATCAATTATCTCGTAATGTAGAAGAGGATGGCTGGTGACTAAGTAAGGCAGTTCCGCTAATAAGACAGCCAATCTGGGTTAATGTAACTCGGAGTATTACGTTGTCATTTTCAGAAATAGCTTTGAATGGTTATATAGTGCTACTTTGTGTAGTGCTCATCATGTGTGTGAGCTCTACGACCGAAAACAACACGCAATTTACGGGAAAAACATGAGAACATGAATAAATTAACTCTTTGCCAAACTATCAACCAGAATCGTAAATAAAATACTACGTAGTAGTAAACGACATAAAGAAACAAAAAAAAAAGTTTTGTGTGTATTATTCTGTTAAAATAGGTGCTATGGTGTGTTATTCGTAATTTTTTTTTGGTGTGCTTACTTATCTTTCGTTAATATATGCTGCTTGTGAATATGAATTTAATAATAAGCCAAACATCTGGGTTTTTTTTTAGCCAGTGCATGATTAAATTTTACACACACGATACCCCACGGTTTATTACATTTCAAATTTAGCTTCGTATTTTCGACTGAGTCTTTCCGCTACGTAATAATAATAATCCAGATGCTGTAATTCACCCTGTATTCCCATAACTATGTGCTTGTTTATACAGAATACGACTAGAAAATAATTTTGTTGCTACTCGATGTGAGTTGACTTGATTGTAGCATTTTATCTTTTTTTTTTAATTCGACGTGTCACACGTCGAATTAATGCGGTTGTGGCCAAAAAACGGGGGTACCCGATTTACGTCAGCGACATATCCTCAAAAACCAGACACATTTGTTCACTTCTGATCCGACGAAATTCAAGTATGCGGGTGGGTGAATTGCAGTGCGCCAGCACACAAGGTATTATACTGTAGTTAATTTAGTTAGGCCGGTTTTAGTTCGCTAACCTCTAAAAAGGTCTCTGAACGAAAAACCGTCGTCAAATAGTACACGATTAGTGGCTGACGTCAGCACTTCCTCATCGTAAAGGTGTGCGCTCAACGCCCATCATACGAAAAATTGCGGCGTTGAACTGCGCATTTCGGCAAGTCAGCTCTTCAACATTGCGGTCGGTTAGAAGCTATCGTGTACGTTGAGATGGCTCATCTCGTAATGCGCAGAACAACACAAAGTGAGTCATCACTTACCTTTGCGGTGGTCTGGATAGTACACCGAATTTCTATGATTGAATCTGGACGGTACAATGAATGCGATGCTCGTATAAGACTTTTGCTGTTAATTACTGCGCCATCCTCGCTGCTTTTCGGGTGCGATATATTACAGTATTTTATTACGCGTATTTGTGGTGTTGTTTCCTATTGAACGAGTGAGCAAAGCGAATGATGTCCTGTTTTCACAGTGGCGGACTGGCCAGAGGGAGGGAAGGGCGGGATATTCCTAATGGCCTGGCCGGTGACTTTCAGATTTTTTTTTAAATCCGTAACAGGAAGACTCACGTAAGTTTTATTGGTTCGACATTAGTTTTAACCACAGATTTAAAATTACAAATAATAATAATAAAGATAATTATAAAACGCTAGTAAAACAAGTACTTTGTATTGAGTAGCCTAACAAAAATTGGCAACATGAAATTGCAGTGTTATATTCAATGTGGACTTTTTCACAATCTTCGTGTGAATATTTTAACTTTTGTTAATACACCTAAAAAATGTAAATAAATTTAAAGTAGTCAACCTCACGTACCCTCAGCGTAATATGATTTCTCCTACTCCCCCCCCCCCCACCAAATTACCTGCTGAATTTATGAAATATGGTGTTCGAAGATTTAAAAAAAAATGTAAAAGTCTGATGAACAAGAACAACGGGTACGGGGGAAACTGTACAACAACGAAGCTTTCAGTTTTTTTTTTTGTAAGAATACCAATATCAGCGTCCGATGAAAACTTATCTGGTCAGTGATTGCATCGTCGCACTCAAGATTCTGGCCCATTTGCCGTATCGTAGTAGCAAAAGTTACGAGACAATTATTTTTAATATAATGTGCGATATAGTAGATATTCTTCAGGACACTATGCATTCAGATTTTTTAACAGTGTCCTGTTGGTATGTCTGCCGTTCCAACTTCATACGTCAATTACAGATTTTTTTTTATTCTACCATACGACACGTCGAATTACTAATGCAGTGTTAGTGCATCTTGTTTTAAATAGTGTTCTTTCGTTAGTCTTGTGCTTCGTAAGCATATAATTTGTTCGAATTTCGTTTTATTTTACAAGTTAACGGCCATTTCGCTAGGAGCTTTTTCACACATACATTTCGCTTACAGACCTACTTTTGTGCAATTCTTCATTCTAAATTCATGTGGTTTTATGAATATCTTGTCTGCTGGCATACGTTTTCTAAAACATTCTTTTCTCGAAATTCCTCCCCGAAACAGATTTCGCCTGGGAGAGTTGCGGGGGAAGAGGGGGATTATTGACTCGAATTGTATACCCTATTCTTAAATCAAACGTTGGGAATATGTTAACCTATCACTACACAGCAGTGTTATGCGATCATGAAAGATGCTCCGTCTAGAACATACCTGAGCTGTAGTGATCTAAGTTAGGTTTGTTTGTGTACTGAACATAATATGCCTCTCAGCTCACAAACGAAGCCTTTTACGTCATCTTTCTTTATCTCTACGCTCTTTCTTCCCACCATTTTTCGATCAATATGGCGTCCCCCATGAGAGTATCCGGTGGTTGGGTGAGCAAGCTAAATAATGGACGTGCATCATTGGAGGGGCCGCTTTGGGATTGGGAAAGGCTGTAAGCCCCCTTCTCTCACCGTCATCTCCCACCCTCCCCACTCTCTAGCTTGCCTTACCAAGCTGTCTACGATATTGTTTGTTAAAGAAACCGAAGACACGAGGTGTGTGGATGGTGTCTTATCCTCCATAGGGGGCTTTCGTTTCACATCCTCTGGGTTTTAAGCGATGTCTTAAGATGGAGTTTTGCCTTGTAGTTTTCCATGTCTGCAGGTTGCTGATTAGTGTTGTTATATCCTTTTCAAGTCCATTGTGGACCTCAGAGCGTTTCATGTCTCCTATCAAAGCTTCCATTTTGTGGTTGAGAAACGTGCGCTTCGTACGTGCCGATAAGGCTCATCCCCCCCCCCCCCGGTTCCTCCTCCCCCCTCGAAAGTATGTTTAACGACAGACAAAAGACACTCTTGGCAATGGAAATTTAGCCTTTCGAGTTGAGAATGGGAAAGAACTTAATGCTCGTTGTGGTTAGTTTTTTCTTTAAAAGGAGTCATACCTCAACTAGATTATTGTATCGCATAACTCGTACACATTACGTTACGCACGAAAAAGCTCTTCTGGTTTGTTCGTGTTTGTAGCAGCATTCTACTTGACAGATCGAATGGATAAAAAAAATACACAGTTTCTGTTGAACAAACAGCTCACCAAACATAGTGTAAATTAGGAAAATGGGATGTGTGTATAAACACTACGAAAGCAACCCCTTAGCTTCACTGCAACGCACATAATGTTGGGTGCGCAGTTATAGTATTTTAAAAGTCACTTAAAGCAAGCAGAAAAGTGATTTAAGCTTTTGTTGTCCTGTAAAGTCATTGGGTTGACTGAAAATGATTTAAACAACTTTGAAAATTGAGTATTAAGT
>JAHWFP010148998.1:81142-110317 GCA_023313725.1 Lithobius niger
CGCCCGTTAATTTTATTGACACCGAAATATAAGATTTTTATTACCATGTTAGCCTGTGCTACTGGCTCCGTTTCCACTTCTTCCTCAAAGTATTTAGATCATTATGTTTGCAGTTTCTGCGGTATTTATAATACGATGGTTGATTTCGTTTCGCCGATGATCAGCCTTTGGTTTGTGCGGTGATGTCATAAAATGATCAGATCCCGTAGTTTTTGATTCAGTCTTAGTGTTAAAAGACGAGGAATGGTGCCCGTCAAACGGGGAACTATAGTGGCACTAATGACGTCATTAAGCGAAACAATGGCACATAAATTAGGACTAAGTGACATTGATAGGCAGGCCTTCCGTATCCCTCTACTCCACCCTCGACTCGGAAAATGGGTTTGGTGGACGTGTTCGGCAAATGGAACATCATCTCGCCTCAGATCAGAGCAGGAACGTAAGTTTTGGCGGAAAGAAATATCACTTTAGGAATAAATTTGACAGCAATATCGTCCATTAAAATGGATAAGTTCGACTGCTTAACATTAGTTTAGCTAAAGTTTTCAAAAATCCAAAATACCGATTTATTATTTAAGAAATTAATCTTGTAGACTACGTGAAATGAGCCGAATCTTCAGGTGTCGTTATCAATCACGTGTAGTTAAAAATATAACATTTCAAAAATGGTCTTACTGCACACGGAAATTTTGCCCGAAATGCAGCTTAAAGTATCCCGGTAAGGCTGTAATGCAACTCTTAAGATTAGTTGCGTGAAAAATACAGAGAAGTTAACTAAATTTGGGTGTGGGTGCGTTTTAAACATTAGAGGCTATCAATACAAAATTATGGAAAAAAGTATAATGTTTAAAAGTATTATGAAGCACGGAGGTGCGTAGATTGAGCGAGCAAAGCGGGCGTTTTTCACGTAAACGAGACCTTTTTCAATGCTTTAGTCGCTTTGCTGTCTCAATCTTTCATTTAGGTCTACTCTCACTTCGTAGAAGCCTTACAAACAAACAAATCGTATGTTTTGAATGATGTATATGAAGTGCTGAGGAATGTGATGAACGTACCTTTCAAACCAAAATAATTATAACCAACTTAGTGTAAACAGAATCATAAACTACGGTAGAAAATCTGAAAAAAAAATTAAAAGCCTTAAATTCCTTAAAACAGTAAATAGCATCCGGAAACTATGAAAAAAAAGGTTTTTTTTATTAGATTCTGGCCTAGTTCTTTATTTTAAAATGCCATAAAGAAGCTAATTTTTCCCGGATACCCCACTTTTGCAGTATGTTTTCAAGTTTAAAGAGCTTTAAAAAGTGTTGGTGATACTGTTGCAATTCTTAACAATAGTTAATATGAAGTATTTCTATTGTCTCGCTAAGTGACGGAACCTGCCCGTTCTCTCTTTATCTGTTTGCGTTGGGGAAGAGCTCATTCTGGCGCAGTTACACGATGGGCCTTGGTTTGTTGTGAGTCAGCTTGTCCCCTTAGACTTGTCTGCGTCTGATGTCCTTGTGCTCTCCGATTCGTTAGTGCTGACGCTTCCCTCTGCACTGGGCCCTTGGGGACGATGTGTGCAACATTATGCCCTCGTTCATTAAAGATTGTACATAAATTTATGTGAAAGGCTTCCCACGCATGCCTGAACCCTAGTTTTCGTGCTAGACTTTCCTTAGCCCTTTGAACTTCTCTTGTTTACTTTTCCTCGACAGGCGGACCTATTTAGCGTCTGCTCTTCTGGTCTTATAAAGGTCGGGCCTTTTAAATTAAGACTACAATGCTTAATGCCTTATTGGTTTTAAGTAGAGCATTCGGTAACCATCAACCGCTTAAATGCTGCAAGTCGTGGCAAGCCTTTAGTCTGCCTTCATTTTACGATGCCTTTGTCAATAATGTCACTGATTGCTGCTTGGACGTTCACTTTATTTCCATTCTTCGTCCAATTTAATCAGAAATAAGACGTCTGGAGGTTGGACAGCCCATTCTTCCGTCCTTACTCCAACTCCTAGTTAAAGTTTAATTTGATCGCAAAATTTATAATAACGATAGCCTAAGAAACTACTTGATTATAACAAAAAACTATTTTGAAATGAAAAATCATTTCAGAACTTTAAGGAATAACAGTATCCTACGAGCTGAATCGTTAGACACAAATTACCATTTTGGAGAAATAATTTTAGAAATATATCAATAAGATATTTACTAAATAAACAAAATGATAAATAAATAAATAAATCAGGTAACCTGTGAAAAGTTATTTTTAGTTTATAATTTTATGCACTTTTTAAACTTGCTGTTTTTGTACCTTAGTTACGTTTATTCTTTGTTCATTGACATCTGTTCATTTGTCACCTGCAGTGGCGTAACTACACTGTGCTTCTCTGGGGTTGACAAAGCTAACGAACCCCGTGGCATAAAAACCCCTCCCCCCCCCCAACCAGCCACTTGAAAAAAATTTACAACTCTAGAATATGCTAAAACACAATTTTCAAAGAAACAAAGAATTCTTCCTATGTTGTGTATCGTCAATGTGGTTGTCTTTTGCTGGGCCCACACTTTCATTCATGCTAAAGACTAAATCGTGAAGTTGATATGTTTGGATTCATGCAGTCGTGCACCCAAGTGGTAGGGGGTGGAGGGAACCCCAAGTTGAAAGTAAATCGTGAAAATTTCTTTCTTTCGTAAAAAGTAGACAACTAAGGCGTTTACTGCCGTTGAAAAATTATAAAAACTGACTTTTTTAATGTTTCTAACGTGCTAAAATTTGCTGAAATGAGTTGTTTTGAACAGGACTTAAACCACTCCTTCCCTCTTCCTTAGGCTACTTCACAGAATTTTTGATAATTAGCTACTTTTCACGCTATCGACTTAATTGTCCTACCTGTAGAATCCTTTCGTCGTTAAACTTCAGATAATTATAACGAAAACGTGCGCAAACGCTTATTTATTTCTAAAATAAATTATTAAAACATGTTAAAACGCTACTCACAGCAATGGTGACGCCATCGCCATACTACGAGATAAGAGCGCAACAAGAAAACCCGATTTCGACCAGAAAACTAGTATACGGAAATTATCTCTGGCCGGACACGTTTTAGGTTGCGGTTTCTGATATTATAGGTTTAGCCGCAGCGAGCGCAGTAGCACGTGTGAGGCAAGTAATTTGAAAACAAAATTAGCGTCATTTTCGTGAACAGCGACCTTAATTTACCCAATAATTTGCAGAATTTGCAGATAAAAACACGTTAAAAGTGCAAATTACAGTAAATCAAAGTTGCTGTTTTTCTATTTTTCGCGCTCGCTGCGGCGAAAAGTATAACAGCAGAAACCGCAACTAAAAACTTGTCCGGCTAGAGATAATTTCCGTTTACTAATATTCTAGTCGAAATCAGATTTTCTTGTTGCGCTCTTATCTCGTAATATGGCGGCGGTGTCACCACTGCTGTGAGTAGCGTTTTAACATGTTTTAATAATGTATTTTAAAAATAAATAAGCGTTTGCGCACGTTTTCGTTATAATTATCTGAAGTTTAACGACGAAAGGATTTAACAGGTAGGATAATTAAGTCGATGGCGTGAAAAGTAGCTCTTCTATATAATTACCGATTTTTTTTGGTCCCCTCATAAATAGAATTACTGGGTACACCACCGATTCTTTGTGAGTGCCGGTTTTTGAGTGGGGCCCCCAATTGTTAGTCAAGAGCCCCTGATGTCGCAGTTACTGCACTACACCTACCACATACTTTTTTTTTTGTTACGTTAACTGGTTAATGTTAACATGTTGATTGATTTTTGCATGGTTATGTACTCCAGGAGTTTTCAGTCTTCTTTATTATGTCTCTTCCTGTCCGCCTCAAATTCATGACATGCACTGCTACCAAGTGAGCATATTTTACTAGCCTGCTGTACAACGCAGCTGGTAGAATAGCCATGTAGTAATTGTATTGTCCCTATTCGGACTTCGGCAACAGCTTTTCTGTTGGTGCTGGCAGTTAAAAACAAAATTACATTCTGTTAAGAATTAGTGGCACGTTCCACACTAGCTGCACATGTTCAACCGCGCCAGCCAATGAGCGTGCAGCACGACGGTTTGGCCTTTGTCATGCACCTGCCACACCTGCGCCCCGACAAAAGCTGATTTACGCATGCGCACTGTTAATTTGTCCACGCTCTTGATTCAAGAGAAAATGAACAGGAAGTGGATACAATTCAGCCGGAAGTAAGTGTACGCCCCATTTCCAGTGTGAATATAGCGATGGAAATGCTTCATGGAAATAACGCACGCAATATGGAAAAAAAAAATGCCACAAATAACTGCTGCCTATTTGTGAATTGACAGCGGCATCCAGTGGTGTTAAAATGAACTAAAGACTTCTTTCTTACAACTGCGTAAAATGTTGTACACAATAGGAATTCAACTTTATTTTATTTTGTAGCAGTAATATCACTGTAATAGCAGTTGTTAATCAATTGCAATTCTCTTTTAATTCAACTTTTATCAAACCCTGCAGTATGGATATCAATTGCAGTTCTCTTTTAATTCAACTTTTATCAAACCCTGCAGTATGGATTGAGGTCTATCATAGTTTTTAAGTTTTAAAGTTTCTTGTAAACTTTTTTCCCCCAACGGTTTTGTCCGTGTTTCGACTATCCAGTATCGTTTGGCTGAGGCGTAGGAATCATCGATTCGTAGAAATGGTTTGATGGTGAACCGACGGAAAATGACCACTTGCAGTCAACTTTCTTCACTCGGCTTGTTTACGTATGAATGATTGGTGGCGAAGAAGTAAAAGATACCCTCGGACCTTCAAACTCGCCTAACTCTTTTATTTTCGGAGCTATAATTTATGTCTTGTTTACCTAAAACATAAAAACCGACAATGAGAATGAAGAGGTGTAAAACCCTGCTGCACGCAATACTTACAAAAATAACGTTTATAAAAGGTTAAAACATCAAAAATCGGACCAGCTCCACGCACAAGTTTTGAGGGAGTGGCCATGTTGTGATGTGACGTCATTTGAGATATTACACATCTCAAATCGTATCTCAAATGCTGTCACTTTCCAAGATGGCCGTTCCCTGATAATTGTGTGTGGGGCTGGTCCCATTTTTGATGTTTTAACCTTTCATAAATGTCATTTTTGTAAGTATTGTGTTTAGTATGCTTAGGGTTTTACACCTCATCATTCTCGTGGGCAGTTTAGGTGAACAAGAAGCAAATTATAGCTCAGAAAATTAAAAAAAATTGTGTGTTTGAAGGTATTTGTGGGTTCGTGCCGTGTCAGACAAAGTGAGATGTGGTAGTGCTTGTCGTGATACAGAGTTTAAACACGAAGTTACAAGAATGTAATAAGTCACTCGATTAAGTAATGACGTATTTACATGACGTGATGACGTACTTAAAGGTTTAGCAACTCCCTTAACAACGCAAGTGCTAAGTATAGGATGGTGACCATACGTTTATTTATCTCTGACATTGGCCGCCATTTTGCCTGTCGTTGCATCCAAGTACGGTCTGAAACATGTGACATGTTATGTCACCATTGAGGGAAGTGGTCGATTCATATGTAATTCGAACTGCCGAGTGAGTTTAAGGACAGTTCAGCAACAGTTTGTAATTGTTTATGTTAATTTTCAAGTGTTGCAATTGTACTGTTTGTTTGTTATTGTTTATGTTATGACTTTTAACTGCGTGGAACAATAATCATTGTCATTATGAAAATGAGATGTCGCTGACGAACGTCGAATCCCACAATTGCATACAAAATACGTTTTAGTTATTGGCCATGTCTGCTTTGTTCAACAACACAAATAAACATTTTATGAGCATCAAACAGTCATAAATGATACAAGGTACACCCTAAAAACGTAATACTTACAAGCAAAACCAATAAAAACACCAACAAACAAGAGCTCTCGACATAGACTACCGTCAAGCGTTGGCCATCTTGGAATTACGTCATTCGACCTAAGATGGCCGACTCATGATAATAGTCTGACTTGTGAGCTCTTGTTTTTTAATGTTTGTATTGGTTTTAGCCTACTTGTAAATATCACGTTTTTAGGGTATACTTTGTATCATTTAGGATCGTTTGATGCTATACAGTGTTCGTAAAAAGTGATAAGTGTATGTGTGTGCAGGTGAAAAAGACCAGAAAGCTCATGTCCGAAAATTAAAACTTGTTTTGTATGCAATTGCAATTAAAACTTTTGGATTCGATGTTCGTCAGTGACATAACATTTTCATCCACTCTGATCTGCAAAATAATAATTTTTTTTAATAATTGGCTTGAAATTATAGCCTTTACGGTTTTCAACAACAATATGTTTAATTTCTTTGCAGGTAAGCATCGTTTACTTGTCCAGTCAGTTGCACGCAGACGTGGAACGTGAAATTAGTGAGGTATTTAAGTAATAGAAACTTATTTATAAGAAACGAATTGATTCAAGGATGGGATGAATAGCAACTAACACCTAACTATATAAGAAAAAAACAATATATGTAAGAAGCATCACAACGAAGAATATTTACAAGTGCAAATGTTATATCAAATAACACCATTCACACTAACAAAAGAGACTACTTAGAATTAAAAACAATCTATCAACTATCAAATCAATAAGGCTTTCAAGAACCTCCGAAACAGCACTTGCCAAACGAACAAAATCCAATTTTCTTCTTTACAGCACAGTTTAGATTACAAACAAAAACGTCAGTGTGCCGTAAAAAAAAGGGTTATATAATTGAAGTTTCACTTTACTTGTTAAAAGGTACACGGATAAAAATTGATTATTTTTAATTGAAATAATCAAAGGTTACTGTTAGTACAAGGAACAATAGTAACAAATAAATCAATCAAATAACGTCTCAAGAGTTTGACAAAGTTAAACTGGAAATAAGCCAACTGTCTTGGCTTATTTCCAGTTCACCTTTCAATTATTTAAAGCGATTTGTATCTATTTATATCTTTGAAAGAATTAACAATACATGCATTGACCCAGGGACCTTTTACTGTGGGTCGGTCCACTCAATGCATCGAGTCAAGACTGCACAGAGCTATTTCCGGTCGAAGCGTGTAAACGGGCGAGATTACCCAAGATTTTGGTGACAACATTTCTTCAAAACCAAAACAATGGCGTGCTTTTACGATGCCCGCTTGTAATGGTGCTCTCCGTCTGTTGATACGATATAACAAATTTTGCGATTTTCAGTCGCATTGCCGATTTGATTTAGGTAGCTTAATACTCTTTAAAGCAATTTCAACCGATCCAAGCGAGTTTGAATCGGTCTGGCTTACGTTTGATAGTCAATGACGTCATATATGACGTAAAACGCGTTCAAGTAAAAAGAAACAATGGCTGCTGCCTGCCGATCTATCTCGCACTGTTTCGCAGTATTGAGTAGACTGACCGTACCCAACGATTGTCCAACGATCATGGGACTATTACCCAGTTCCGGAGTTTAAAAAAAATTCCAACACTCCAATTTAGCTTTAATCCTCATTAATAAAAATTATGATCTCCGCTTAGGCCTGTAGTACATCAACTCGTAGTAATACATTGGCTTAAATAAAATCCTCATTGACAAAATGATAATTATTAAAAAATTTAAAACAACAAAATAATGTTTGATTTTTCGAACACCGTACGAAAAAGTGACAAAAAATCCCATTCGGTTTTGGTTTTCAGTAAAAACCGAAAATTCTGTTTCGGTTACCGGCGACCATCTCTACTGACAAGCAACATTTTATTCACGACATATTTCAGCGTGGAAGTGTTATTTAAGGACCATTTTCAGTTAACTTGTGGGAACCCATCTTTAATTTTTATTTTTTTTTTGGTTGTATTCCAACTGTGATCGTAAAAGCTGGTTGGCCTCGGATTCGGTGAGAGATGTATAACAAAGGTTACAATGAAAATAAAATGTGTAAAAAGTGTAGGAAAAGACCTTTCCCGGTTTAATGTGCCGAGAAAAACGTCTCCATTTCTTCGTTCTTCTGAACCGGGAACTTTTACTAAGAAAATAAGAACTTCCATTCCAATGTAGGTACCAACACACGAGGACACAAAACACACACTAGCGCTTTACGCTCGGAAGAAAATTTCCGATTTGCAATTTTTTCCCTTTACTCCTTTTTTTTTTTTATGCTACTTCGGTATGGAGAAAGACATTTCTTTGGGGGAGGGGGTGTTTTTTTTTTTTTTTAACAAACAGAAACTTTGATTTATTCGTATTCAAAAATCTCAATCCCTAAGAAAAAAAAGAAGTGAAAGAAACGAAAAACCCCACCGGTGGGTCCACGTAGGCTGCGCGTGCATCTATTAAAGATGGAGGGCAAGGAACGAAAGCAAGCAGGCTCTTCTCGTATTTACGATTTTGCTCTGCCGCTTGTCCCAATAGAGACGTAAAAAGCGGCCATGAATGAAGAAAGCAACGAGGAACCAATAACGACTACCTTGCTTCACCCCCCACCTTGTTGTTCCCCAACACCCCCGCCCCTCCTTTCTCCCCTGCCACCAACACATTTCCATCTAACGTGCAAACATAGTCCTGGTGGGAAGGGGAGGTTGCATCAAGGTATTATGGGAATTCAAAATGGTTGCTAAGGGAAACGAAACGGTTGGGAAGTAGGTCTCTTTAAAGCCACCCCTACCTTACTACCTTTCATTATTTTTTATGCCTTGTAAACCCGATTTTTAGTGCCCAATTATATAAAACTATTTTTTTAAGCGGAGAAGCTTTTTTCGACTCAGTTATGTTATCAGGATTTTTGAAGTTGCTTGATTTAGAACTTAGGTGTGGCGTTTGAAGGATTACGATTTTGAAAAGTGGGTTTTTGTGATTCTTACGTTCAACGTCGGATTGACCATTGATTGGTAGGGGGAGGAATTTTTTCCCTCAGAAGCATAGATTGAGTTTACAAATGTGACCGGGGCCCCACCGACGGAAATTCCGGGATATGGCAGAATTAAATAACCACATACAGCGAAGTGGTTTGGAAGGGGAAGTGGATTGCAAATTGGATTTAATTTAAATAGGACTCCCTCACTTCATTCTCCATGTGAATTGTTCTGTGAGGTCCGAGTTTGAGCTTGCTTCATCTATACAGTTATTAGTCTGCTTCATAAACTAAACAAAATTAATTAAAACTTAATGAAATAAGTATTGTTTAACTAGTTTGTCGTTTAAGACTTTACAAAAATTACACACCATACTAGTAGGGGGATCAATTCTAGAAAAATATTCAGAGGCCGAACAAAGACAGTTTAGGGGAGCTCTTTTAGCTCCCCCGAGGGGTTCAGTGTGGAGCCGTAGAAGCAGAAGCATTTTATGGTACGTCACTGCCGTATCCGGCTTCTGGGGACACTTTTTCACATATAAAAAACAAAAAAAGATTAATAAATCGTCAATTGAAAAAAAATTAGTTTTTCCGTTTTGGTCGGTTTTTGGTTTATTTTAGTTGGGAGGGGGGGGGGGTTGTCTCCCCCCCCCCCCTCCCCTTCCCTACGCCGCTGGGATGAGTACAACATGGAATAAATGATGCTCCCAAGATAGATTGCCCTTTTAGAACAAAGGGACGAACAAAGGGTCTGCCTGTTGAAACTAAATACAAATACCAGAAAAAAATTGCAATTCTAGGAAGTATCGTAATGTAAACTTCTTTCAAAGAAGACAACTCACTGTCGGTTCTTCGAAAGGAAACACGTAATCGTCGCAAGTCTATTATCCAAAGACGGGGGTAAACTCCAGCTAGAAAAATATTCTATATAACCTTTTCAGGTTGAGGAAACTATATATTTCCCATTATCGTTTTACAAACACATCTCCTCCACCTAAAAAAAATGTAGTAATTGCCTTCGTTTATTTCCTTTACATTTTTATTCTGGATTTATGCCCTAAGGGTTTCGAGCCGTGAACGCTTTGTTGCCTTAGCAACTCGATCCACCATTTTATTTCTTTGATATTTTTTTTTCAACTGCCAACCTCAACCGATGTTTTTACAGGCAGCTTTTAAATAATGGATGCGACCATGAACGTTGATTCCAGCCAGTTCGCGTTTTCGAGAAGGAAGGTTGTATGATGGCGGACACGTCAATTATTCAGTCAATCGATTCTGCACATGAACCTCTCTGCTCTTGCTGTGAACACCCTCCCCCCCCCCCACCCCTCTCCTGTTTGCATTTTCGATGTTCCCTCCGGCATCTTGTTTTTGAAATATTGTATCTCTCTCTCTTACTGTCGATATGTATACTCTTATAGACGCGAGTGTCACGTGAGGTTTTTCTATATAAAACGAACTTGCAAGAGACAATGAAGGTTTAAAATACGTCGTTGTAAGCACCCTGTTTTCCGTACGCGTACAAATGTAAACAAATTGCTGAAGTGCACATTTTAAAATGGATAGTGGAGCATTAAGTGCAAAGAGTTACAAATCACAACGTTTCGCTTCCCATTTCGGAGTCGTTTTCAAGTGTAACACACGAATGTAACGTTCATAGTACATACAATAGATACGGGTGTCTTAGCTACCCACTGGCAACCCCAAATTGTGTTGCTAGGCGCGGGCGTGGTTCAACGCTAACGTGTACATTTGTTAAGGGTGCACCTTGTACTTAGGCAATAGTCATGCCCTTATAGGGGAGCACCACTTGTCCTCTTATCTTCCTCGCATGGCATTTTACATTTTGCGAATGCCTTGACTGCTCCCAAATAACCTAGCAGTCAGCCATGGGAAGATTCCTGATAAATCTTATGATTCACTGACATGATGAGATGTTTTCTCCGGGAAATCATATTTATTTTCTTACCTGCTAGAGTAACTTATCAGAAATGTTTGCTAGGCTGAAAAAAAACTATAGCAGCGTCATGTGACGTCATATTGGCTCCAAGAGAGATAGCTGCAAGGGGCACTAGATTAAAATGGAGGGTTAAACAACGGCACTTCTAGTCAAGGCAGTGCTTTGAGAGCGGAATTCATAGGCTTAAAAAAAAACGTTGTTTTCTCCAATTCCTTATGCTGCTAGGTTGTAATCGGAAAAGAAAAGATTCCACTTGCATAAAAATGTCAGCAACTGCCAACAAATCGACAAAAATCGCGTGTTACAGGCCGAAGAAATCCGCTCTAACAGCATTGGATTCAGTAAGACGCCCTTCTTTTTCCCCTCCAGTGACCTTTGCAGCTAACCAGTTACTGGCTCTAGCATAGAGTTATATACAATAATACTACGTTGTCACTGACCTATAGCGTATGTAAATACACGTGTTCAATTTACCAAACAAGCCAATGGAACATGGTAACTTGCGGGTCAAACATGGGGATCTTATACTCACTTACCAACTTCGCAACCCAACTCAAAGATATCAAGCCGTCAGGCTACGTCTGTTTCGTTTCTACTAACACACGAGGTCACGCTTCTCGACTAATGCTGACACATTCCAATCTTCACATTAGGCGCCAATTTTTTACCCAAAGAATCGTTCCTTCTTGGAACTCTCTTCCTGATGCCAGTTATTTCTGCTACCTCTCTGAAATCTTTCAAGGCACATTTGGATCTTTTTTCTTATTTCTGCTTTTTAGGGGGGGGGGGGACGGTGGTTGTGTGCCTTCGTGTTATCCTTTAGCTGAGTGCCATCATATTTACTTGTTTTGTCAGCCCCACGAGATGTTTCTGAGAAGTCATCGTGTTAGGAAAGAAAAAATCTGGAGCAAGCCTTTCGTTATGTCTATGAACTGTAAGAATTATCCAGAGCATTCCCACAGCTGCCTGTATCAGCCATTATTTCCTTTGAACCAACCTACGTAGTAGCAGGCAAAACCTTCAAGCAGTAAATCTTGTCGGGAACTCAACCCTTGGTTGACTCCCAAAAGTGGAGAGGCAATCATCCTGTCCCACAACGAATTTGTTGCCAGCCAACCAGTTAGGATGCTGGTCGATGTTGCTTAAGTGCCAATCAACTACTAAAGGTAGCATAGCCTAGACAATCTCGGAATTTGCTGGTAGTTTTCTTAAAAATGGACATCCCTGCTTATAAACTGATATTTCTTTCTAAACATTTGGTCTTCCCTCCCTTTCTCCTTCCCCATTTCGGTTGAAGGTCAATCCTAAAAATGGTTCCAAGAAGAGACCCACGCCACCCATTTTTTAAATCTGTCAACCCCCCTATTGAGTTTCTGAAGCTCAAGACCAAGGGCGTATTGGGGGGTGGCATTTAGGACTGGGAAATGGTTAACGTAGACGCTTCCCTTGTGGCGTTTCGTAGAAATTGGTTACCATGGTGGTGGTGGGTGGGGGTTAGGAAACGGAGCAGTTTATTTAGCTGGGACAATTAAACGATTTTTTAAGCCCCGACTGTATCTTTTTTACTTTTTAAATAGTCCAAAGCATTGGCGAGTATTCAGAAAGCATGCAAAATTTAAATAAACTTCTTTCCTACCTGCATGTGCTTTTTGTAATTTTCTTTCTGATTATGTGTTAGCATTCACGCAACCAAAGCAGGAATCTAGTTTTAAACAATATTAAACTTCTAAAAAAATCAGAAAAGTAAAGAAATGAGAAAATGTCAATAGGCCCTTTGAGGATAGGCCCCACGGGAAACTTTCCGTTGCATGGCCAATATGTCTTTGCTCAAGACTGTTATGAGAGAAAAAAGTTGTTAAAAAGTGACTCCTCGTGTTTTTTTTAACTCCAACGGCAAACAACAAACTTCTTGTTGGTTTATTTTAAGTGACGCCTCCTTCCTTCTCACTCACTTCTCGAGAAAGGAGGAAGAGGGCAAAAATACGAGTGCGTTAAGTGACCTCTCCTTTCTTCGCCTAGAAGTGGTCGTTAGGGGGGGGGGGGGGGAAAAAGATGCCAAGCACGTGGCCCACACAACAGAAGCTTGTCATTGTGCTCAAGAAATGCGGCCCACAAAGACTCAGGTTGATTGGACTAATTTGTGCAGAGTAGTAAGTTAGCAAGTGTTTTTTTTAAAGTGGGCAACATCTCCCATGAGAGATGGTGGGAAAAACTGGCAACCTTACAGAATGCTGATACCAGCAAAAGGTGGTTTGGGATGGACCTTAATTTGTAATTTAAAGAACTCCAAAACCCACAAATGTTTTAGTAGAGCTTTTTGGAAATTCTCTCAACCCTGCTTTTTTGAGTGTTAAATTGCTAAATCCACTCTACTCCACCTTACCTTAGCAATTTTATTTATTTTACATGACGTCAATTCTAGCCTTAATGCACATCTTACGCTTGCACACACGAGTAGTTTACTGTTTTGAAAACTCCTTAATAAAGGCTCGAATGTGTTGAAACTAAGTTTGATGATGGCCTCAAAATAAGGCTAGAAGAAGAAAACAAATTTCATGTGTGCAAATTTTGGCAAGTACTGTAAAGACAGAGAAGAGACGTGGTGAATAAATCGTTGGGTGCCAAATAATAGCTATTATAAAGCTAAAGCCCATGCTACTAACGGGTGGTGTTGGATGCACCGTTTGCAGCGTTGGTACGGTTTGGTTGCTCGTGTGTGTCCATATTTCACCAAACCAAGTTTCTTCAACCCTATTTTTGTGTACACTGGCTAATAAACGCTTAGCCCACTTCGCTTCGCTCACTCAATCAGTTCATATTTTACCTTCAGCTCAATCCCTTCATTCGCCTCTTCCGTGAGTAGCGTAAATATGCGCAATGAAGCTGGAGTTATTTTTAAAATAAACAAACCGGGATGATTTCCTCACCGGAATGAAATATCTTTCAGTGCATTTTTTAATAAACGCTGATTTTCTCGGTTGCATGCTTCTCGTGCACCTGAATTGTTGATGCTCAAAACTGTTTTATAAATTTTCTTCTACTGAGTACGCAGTTAGAAATTAAGGCAGAGTAACAACACAAATTAGCTCATGTGGGAATGCTAAGACTTAGATGTGTCTATAGGGTTAGAGTTCCGTTACAACTTAACATCAAGCTTACTGATACTAAATACCAATCCAGCTCTACTTCTTCTTAAACACAATTAAGATTTACCCACAGTAAGAACTGGCAAGGTTCGTATGTTAATGGTACCACGTTAACAATACAGAATTCAGTAGAAGTTAGTCTACAGAGTTTTCTTCCTTTGGCTGTGGTGTAGTATGTTAGCCAAACGTAGTTGTGACGGTCTGGCCATTGAGGTAACCCAGGGCAGGCCATCACTTGCAAGCTAAACCCCTAAGGTGGCTTTGTGCCTAGTATTAATACCTCAGTAACCATTTGCGGTTGTTTGGTATGCTATCACGTGGTAAAAGAACTCTATGGCACAGAAACCTCCTGCCTATAAAAGCACAGGTTTATGTGCCATGGAGATCATGGTGCCCCCACACACTGTGGACGTTTGCTGGTCCGAGGAACAAGTCTAAAACGTAGAATTGGTAATCCAAAATGTGCCGTGGAACTTGTGTGCAGCGAACCTAGTCTGGTCGGCTGAACTTGATGCAAGAGGAAGAGGGTGATCTGAGGCCTAAAATACAATCATGTGTTGCCTCAGTTACTTTCAACCGTAACAGTTCTAAAAGTGTATCCGCCGTGTAGTTGGTGGGGGTGAACTCCACCCCTCGTCTTTATTTCTTCGAGTTTATATAAAGCAACCATTACATCATAGCTAAAAATAACTATGAGGTAAGGTCTAAAAATAGGGATGAGATGAGGTGTTCTATTCCAAGAAGGGCCAACACCCTATGACGCACACTTGTGGCCTACATTAGGGTTTATTGACGGTCTGGACCGCAGAAGGTCAAGGAACGGATCCTACAACCCCATGCACCTGTGTAGGTCAGTCTTGGCCTTGCCACTGACGTCATAGTCTGCTATTCTTTTCTTAGATTCTTCTCATTATATTTGTACCTTTCGCACCTATTACGTAATGGCTTGTGAGCATAGGCCAGGCCGTTACACTCGTAACTTTCAATTTTGTATAATGCATCCTCAGCAATTCTGAGATGTAGATGTGGAGCAGGTGCCAAACAGAATGGTAGAATTTATTTTAGTGTCTTGCTACAATGAAGCACATTAAGTTACCCAAAGCGTATAAAACAAACAAACAAACAAAAATAGCTAGATAACATTGAAATTCAACATATGGTCTTGCACTTTCTAATCCCTTTACCGGGCAATGTTCTTACAGGTTTCTAAGTAGTAACAAAATGTGAAGTTTGGACAACAATGTATATTTTAAGGACATTTGGAGTCATCTGTATCCATACCAACTGCCAAAAGTAATTTCATTACCATCATCTTTTATTTAAGCTAATAGGCGCCCTATCCATGTCACTTCAATGCCAACCCTTCACTTCCCCCCTCCCCTCTTCCCCATGGACTCCCCCAAGTATTGGAGTGCTCCTTGTTTGTGTCATAATATGCGCGCAATGCTGCTTCGGGGTGTGTGTGGCATTCCCACAGGGCCTCAACGGATGTCGAGACGCGTTGACGTTGATCCCAGATGCAATCCTGCTTGTCGTTGGGCCTCGAGCGATGCTCGTTTGTTTTCCCGTCACGTGTCTCCCTATCAGCCAATTACGTGGCGGCGTGCTGGAATGTGTCTCGCTCGATCCTCAATACTTAGCGTATCCTGAATTCAATCACCTTTTGTAAGTATGAGCATTCGGGTTAAATTCCAGAGATCTCTCGTCGAGTTTATTGCAGTAGTTAGAAGACAACCTACCTCTTTGGACAGCATTCCATAAAAACTGTCCTCTAAATCGCGTACACCGGCCCATTGTTGCAAAGTAGCAATAAGCCTTAAGTCGATGCCGTTTATGTATATCTTTTACGTCGATTCTTTGGGCATTAAAACCAACAGGAACAAAGAGGTTCACACTCACGAAACTATATTTCGGTTGGCTTTAATGCCGAAAGAATGTGCTTCGACGTAAGAAATATACATAAATCGCATGGACGTAATAGTTATTGCACCTTTGCAACAATGGGACACTGTAAGCGATGTAGAGGACAGTTTTTATCGAATGCTGTCCAAGGATGTAGAAAACCGGCCGAGACGGCATGCCGATGCCAAGGACTTCATTCGATAAAAAAATGTCTTCTTAATCGCGTACACTGGCCCAAATTTGTAAAACTATAGCAATAGATATTTTATTAGCATACTTTAATCGGTTTTAATGTAATTTTTTAACGATTTGATGGCATTTTTCAATAGACGTTTCAACAATCATGAAGATTTGTGCAATTCACTGGGTCGCAGTCATTGTTGAAGCATCGTTCGATGATTTTGCTGTCTTTTTTATTGTTCTAAAGTGTCCATTTTTAACTTAGGGCCTTAGGGCTTCGTCGGGCAGATGACCGGGTGCGGTTAACGCTCGCTAAAATCCTTTGACCCTTTGATTTTTAACTTATTTTTATCTTATTGTTGTAAGAACGTTAAATCAGTTAGCACAGCATACATGTGTACTTATTTTTCACATTGTCGTGCCAACTGATTTAACGCTATTAGGTCTGCGGCCTTGCAGTGCTGGAAACACCGGTTCTCGTCAGATCTCCGAAGTTAAGGAGCATTGGGCTGGATTGATATTTCGGTGGGTGACCACCTGGGAATCTTGCTGTTGCAGACATAGGGCCTTAGGGCTTCGGGCAGATGACCAGGACTGGTTAACGCTCGTTAAACCCTTTAACCCTTTTTAACGCTATTACAACAATCAAATCAAATTAAGTTAAAAGAGGCCACTTTCGGTGGAACGCATGCGAACAAGTAGGACAACAACGCCCAACGAAAGTGTCCAAAATATACTTATTCGGGACATTGTGCAACTCTCCGGTTACGTGTTAGACGGAGACTTTTAAACAATGAAAATGACAAAAATATGGCAATAACTTTAATAGCCATATCTGCAAAGCAGCGCATGATGTAATATTTGAACAGAAATAGGACGCAAAAGTAATTTCGATGGTGAAACAGGACGGAGTAAATTTGCTCTTTATCAGTGGATTCAGAGCTTTTACTTGATCAATGATCTGATGAGAAATTTCTAGCAATCTTACACTGATTATTTCTTTATAGTTCGTCAACACTGTTTTTGTGTGATATGTGGGATACGTTTTCACAACCATCTTCTGACGAAGCCTAAATTCGGCTTCACTTAGCCGGCTTCTAAAGACACCAGAATACGTCTCGTCAAAATAGATCAAATCCCATTACATTTCCCCAGGTTTCTCAGATTCTCACGCCCAAACCCTCACTGTAATTGGTGTTTGTGGACCTTTGCTCCTTCAAAACTTTTACCACATCCCAGTGGTTAATTTATTTTATTATTGTAAAATGATGCCTTTTGAACAATGTGCTTCAACGATAGCTCGGATGTGAAATTCCAAGTTGAAACACGCAATTTGGGACCCTAAGATGTCAATCCATCGCCAGTAACGTCCAAGATTAGAATCTTAATCAAGAGAATTTTGCTGCTATGATGTGAAATGGATAGTCCTGCAACAACAACACCTTGTTGAATTTCCTGTGTGGTGATACCAGGATCCAGGATATCTGATCAGGTTTCTTGAAAGAAATCATCAAAATTAGCAGAACATCAATGCGGTTCATCCACATCTCGTGTCCCAAATAGGACCAAATAAGCTTGACCTTTGCACCCCTTAATCACAACCCCACATCTGTGACCTCCACAACTAAAGTCTGGAGGGCACTAAGAAGCAGACGTAGTCAAAGAGCCATCTTGGAAACAACTAACTGGCAACGTCTGGTTCTAGAGCATGCTATTTATTAAAAGCCCCTCCACTCTTTCTTGGCGTCGTCCTCGTCTTTTCCTTCCTGTGGGTGCCACACGGAAGACTTACCCAGAGAGATTTTCGTATTTTCGCGCTCCACTCTCCCTCTCCCGCCTTTCTTCGCTAATGTTACGGCGACCACGAGGACGTAATTGGTCGCGAGAGGCCCCAGGGCGCTAACAGACCTCTTTAGGGACCCTACAACTCCCACCTACTCCCCACAACCCTAACACATAAGTACTCTGGTGACCTACTTGCTGAAGATACATTGGAGGGTAAGAGGTTCCATTTGAGGATCTTTAAGATGGAGGAGTGTAATAGCATGTGATTGGATCAGATGTGTAGAAAATAGTTTATTCTCCATTCACTTGCCCTCAACCCAAAGTACTTCAAAATTAAGTCCCATTTTGATACTCCTCTATCGATTGTTCGTTAATGGGGGAAGAGGTGGGAGGGTTAACGCTTCATAGCGCATCGACAGCTAGGTTATTAGCGCCATCCTCAGTCACAGCACAGTGGTCTGGGTTGCCACTCTACCACACATTACAAAGATGTTAAACAAAGTTGAAATATAGCTCTTATATATATGTACCTTTTGCAAAAATTTGAAAACCCCGGACAGGAGGACAGATTCGTGTTTTTTTCCGTATGTACCAGATTTAAATATGGGCTCAGGACTCCCCCCACCCCTCCCTCAGTATATTCTGACAGAGAAGGAAGCGACCTGGAAATATATTCGTTACTCATGTCGATTGTGGCTTGTAAAAATCTTAGTTTCATATTAAAGATTACCCTCCTTATGAGGTAACCTCAGTCGTTGAAAAGGACGTTAATGAAAGTATTATTTCAAGCAAATAAAACAAAAAGAGTTGTAACATCATACCAAATACATATAGATTATGGTACTTTCATATTATCGCCATTGTTTACCGTTGTCATTCCTTTTACGACATTCTGTTGAATTCTTTTTTGACAGTAAGTGAAAAAGGAGCTGGAGGCTCAACCGTTTTCACAGGGATGTTACCGATTTCCATCGACTTTCCACCTTTTACATGAAATCATCGTCAAGAATCAAAAGCTTTTCCCACTTTCATTTAATTTTATTGTTTATGCTGCGAGGGAAGACTTTTTCCTTTTTCGACAGCTTTAGTAGCAAGTTTGTTACGTAACAACTGTTTACACTGACTTCCCCAGCAGAGCAAGTATGGTTCTTGAAAAGCAAGAAGCCCTTCTTTTCCCCATTCCACGATCGTTACGTATTTTGTGGATGATTCTCTTCTTGAACTCCTTCTTGAAGCTAAACGGTTTGAACGGTTCATCTGTTTACCTCTTTCGAGCGCCCTCTTCGTCCGAAAACACAGTTCTTTAATTCCCTTTTGTCCCTAGAGGTGTCGCTCATCGATGAAGGCATTGGGGGCAAAAGTGACGGGCTTCTAATGGCGATTTAATTGTAAAGCACTTCACTTCAATTAGTTGAGGCCAAATCGATTGGTTGGTGACAGATTGTTGACGTCTCCACCAGAGCAACTAATCTATTCTTTCACCTCTGGCTTCGATTTTCTTACTTTCTAGGCAATTTCTAAAGAATCGTCAACATCCACGAGGAATACACACCCTCAACAGAAGCTAGGTGTTTTTTTGTTTTTTTTTCGGAAATCGATTGTAGATGGAACATGGCATCTGGGTATCGTCTCGACTTTTTTTCACTTGTGTCATGACGATACGAAACAAGAATGAGGTACGTATTCTCAAGGGCCATTCAATTGTCAATGAGCCCTTGAATTAGTGTCAGAATTGTTACTGCTTGGCCCAACTAGAATGCGATACGACATGTTGTTCATAGTTTTGAAGGACCCTGGATGTGAGTGGCATCAACAATTTGGACACTATTGGAGGTCTTTTGACACTTTAACTGTCTGTTAGAAATTAACGGACCTCATTCTGGTGTCATTCTCGCCTCGTTTGACAGCGTAACACTCTCACATGGCTCGACCTTAATAAATATCGATAAGTCTCGTATAGTAGAAATTTCCAGAGTTTTTTTTTAGATTGACAGCTATGAAAAATTAAAATTTATTACGTCAAAAAGTTTATAGGTTAATATAGTTCATAACGTTTTGTGGAGGCCAGAAATAATTCCTAGCATCGTTTATACTTGACATGGGTACAATTACGTCCAGGATTGGCTCTAATCTCTCACATTTTGTTGTAGTTAGTCCTGTTTTCGTAATTTTCAATTTATTTTTCACTCTCCCAAAGCTGAGCATCAAGTGTTTCGTTCTAAGATTCTGACCACATTGTATCCCCACCTTTCATTTTGAACGCTGTTTCCAAAACATAGACAACTTCACGTAAAAAAAACATTGTTAAGAGGACAGTTTGCAAACGTTTTCTCAGCTAACCGATTGTTTTTATGGTCAGGGACTTTGGGTCTGAATCTGTGCATTCGTCTGCGTGAGATGGAGTCAATGTACGACGGAAAGGGGATAAGGGTATAAAGAAGCCTCTTTTCTTGCTTTGCTCACGCTTAATCACCCTTGCGGCGAAGGGGCCTTAATTGCCCGCTCCGGATCTGGGGCGGCGTCTCATCAACTGGAAGATGAGCTCCACACGTTCCTCCCCCGCCATCTCGTCAAAATGGGAAGAGACAACAAACCAATGAGAGAAGGGTCTATGCCAGCAACAAACGCCTGGCTTCATGATTGTATAATTGCGGTCGCCATAATTTTCCTTTCCGACTCCAGTCGTTACGGATTCGCCCGACACTGACCTCCAGATGCAAGCATCCAGTTGAGTGTCGACCTTAACGGCTATAGCTCTTGTCGTTAATAGACTTTAATTCAACTCAACAATGGTGAGTCATTATTACGAGGTCGACTGAGATGTTTCGTGCTCAAAATAAAGGGAAGTGACTTAGGGGTTATTTCCATTTAGGTCTCAGCTAGCTCACCACTACTTCTATACGTCAAAGATTGTAACCCACATTTGTCCAAAGGAGAATCCAGATACGCTGGCAGTCAACCAGGGGCTGATGAATATTCCTAAGTTACACTTGTTTCTCTTCAGTGAAATCCAGGTTTTCTTTTGGGTACCTGGATTTCACCGAAGAAAAATGAGTATAACTTAGGACCATTCACCAGCCCCTCGTTACTTGCCGGTGTATCCGTCTCTTTGGACAAAATGTGGGTTGCGATTTTTGCCTTATAGAATTATAAGTGGTGATTTGGCTTGGGACCCTCATGGCAGTTACCTCCTACTCAGTTCCACAAAATATCTCGTTCTTCTCTTCTTTTTAATAGTTTAAATTCTGTGTTTTACTCTGCAGACATCCTTTTTATTCCTGAACTCATCCTCTGTTTCCGTTTTCTTTTACTTACCTGTAACCATTTTTCTCGCTTAATTAGCTTAACTGGCATTATCCGTGGTTCGTGTGGCTTAGTTGTATTGCTGTTAATACAGTTCGTTGGAAAGCAAGAGATGACAACGCGCGAAAATTGTCGGATTAACTTCCTTTAAAACTGCTAATGTTATCGGTACGGAGTGAGAGAATTTTACTGGGAAATATCAATGATCTTTACATGCCACATTTGACAGGGGCATGAGTTCATTTCCCGAATGTACGGTTAAGGGTTGGCCCAGGTACGGATTGAACCCGGATCTTTGGCAAAGTCGATACTTCAACAAAAGACGGAAGTATTGTCGTGATGCTGCTTCACGGTGCTTGACCTGCAGTCATGACTGATTCACTACCTCTGTTCGGGGCCAATAAACTACTCAACTCACTGTCTTGCCACGGATACTCTTGGTTTATTATTCAGTTGCTGTACATCAATGCTCACAGTTGGGATGGGATCAGTCCGAACCATGTTGCCGAACCATGTTGTCGTTGGTGGTGGCAGCTCTACTGCTGTAGACCGTGCTAGGGTGCATCCAAGGCAGGGTCATGGGTCTTTGGAACCCAAAGGCCACGGGCTAGCTGGCAGCAAGGGATGACCCATGACTGTATATTGTCCAACAACTTTGCAGGTGTGAGCTAATAACACATTCTTGGTTTTAGTAGTTTGTCTCAAGGCTGTCAGACTGGCGGATGATCGTTGGCCATCGAGGTCAAGAACCCGATGATGGAATTTCTTTCAGTATAGGTGTTGGGAATCTGAAAAGGTAATAGTTGTTACCTCTAAGCACGTTTATCATCACCACTGCCATGTGCAAGTTCAGGAATGGCACTCAGCTTGTCGCCGCAGTTGCCGAGAAGAAATGGGTGTTGGCCTGCCTTCGTATTGGTCACACCAACTTTACACGTTGTTTCTGTTTGAGGAGGATAACCCTCCTGAATTTCATTGGCGTTGCTGGCCACTTACAGCCCGTCATGTGCTTGTAGATTGTGACCATCCAAATGATGTCCATTGCCGTGTCCATCTTCCGCAGAAGACTTATCTCGTCAATTAGACGATGGTGAGTCTGTCCTCTTGTCCGTGGTTTTAAAATTTTGCAGAAAGTAAAGACATGTGACAAGATCTAGACTTGGGATTAGTTTAATATCTTTGTAATGTATAGCGCAATGGCAACCTGGACTACTGCACTGTGAGTGAGGTTGGAGCTAATGACCTAGCTGTCGATGCATCGTAAAGGCTCAATCCACCCCACTGCCGCATATCTTAAAGAAAGTATTGAATGCTATTTTGAGCTATTTTGAATTAATTTATTCATTCCGGTTCCTGCAGTTGTTCCCTCCAACTTCATGCCATTGCCTCTTTTAATTTAGAAACAGACTGTACGCCATCCTCAATCCCCTGATTTATGGACCGCCAACAGTTTCAGCAGTCTTTCGTTCTTGATGAGGTTGGCATGCCATCCGATAAGGCAAACCAAATAAACCAGACCATCAGCGTCTTCGTTAAGTCGACGTATACTTTCTTGCCAGTCCGTTCGCCGAAACGGTGGTGGTTTCGGGAGAGGGGGAGATCTCGGAATCGCCTCCCACGATCGAAGACGACAGACGGATGGACAGACAGACAGAGAGAGACGACCTGCGGGCACGAGGGGTCTGCTGCCACCCATAATCCGGCTTATCTCATTTGGCGCGTTATTACACGAGAATTGATTGTTACTACGTCGATATGAAGAAGGGCAGGCGAAGGAAGGGAATGGTAAAAGGGAAAAACCTGGTGATTTATGGCTGGAGACGGAAAAGAAGGAAACTATTCCATTTGGGAGTTTTTGTTGTATTGCACTGGTGGGTTTGCACAATCCAGGGCACTCACTGGTTGTTTCGATATAGACTGTTCCTTTTAGAATTCTCCGTACACTGTACAGACGCCTTATAACTTCAAATATCTTCCGTCTCAGAAAAGTTGAGTTTGACCTGCAGCGCCGCTTTGTAGATGAATGCTGATTTTGTAGTGGGTGTAGGAAACAACAGTTCGACAAAATAACACAAGGTAAACACATTCTTAGTGAATAAACGCTAATATTAGTCAATTGTGTTTGAATACGTAGATGTGGAATAATATTGTCGCATCATAACCGTGCTTCCTACCTTGTTTATTTGTTTGGAAAGTGATCTCTGCGAGTCACATGATAGAGCAAAGACAGGGCTTTACTGCAATACCGACCGAATCTTGGATGAAAAATAGGATACGTGACTGGGTTGGGCAATGACCACCAAAAACACCACTGATTCGATTGATTTGTCTTGTTACCGCTCTCTGTCAACCGAGGGCGACACTTTCAGTACAAAAGAATACTGCCACTCTTCCTTCAAACATTTTCCGGATAAACAAACATATTTACAGACATTGCTTAAGTCCATTCGAAACTGCATGGGTTGTCCCAAGCTTCTCAATTTTGAGTGTTTTTAGTGAGGCCTTTGTGCACGAGGACATTTTTCATCCCATCGTACAAACCCCGTGTGTAAATCTACGATATCACTAAGCAGAATTTATCTTTTGTTTAGATATTCAAGGCAGGCATGAAATTAAGATACTTACTGCATTCGCATGTTGCTATTTTAGCTTCCCCTTACTGCGTTTCCAACAAACTTGCACTAAAATTTGTAACAGGCTGTTATAAGGTTATAAAGACCTTCTTTACGAATTTCCTCTATCGCTTTCTAGTTTTGAGGTGCAAAGACTTCCCATGATGGCAGCCATCGTGTCATTGTACGGCAACATCGTTAATCTTTAATCCTGTTTCCACGAAGATTTTGTGGGCTAAAAGGCTTTGTTTGTTGCCTTCTCTTTTAATTTTAATGGCATTTTCAAAGCGTGTATGTGTGTGTGTGTGCGCGTTTGTGTGTGCCGTTCCAAGTTGGACGAAAATAATCGTCAATGCCTACTTTTGTTTTCCGCCGTGCATCGATTTGTCATTACCGTTACGGCGATCATTACCGTTTGGTCTTGATCATTAGATGATGGGCGGGGGGGTCGGTCGGGCGAATGGATCAGCCATCGTTGTATTAACCTTAAGCTAGCTTCACTTAACAACCAGCTTCGTAAGGAAAAGTGGCTGACACAAAAGGGCTGCTCGTCACGCAATTGTGACGTTAAAGAAAAAAATAACGGCATTGCAGCACACAGTCAAGTATTTCAAGTTGATGAGATTGCGCTTGAGCACGAATTTAAGTTCAACAAAGTACAGAACAAAACAAATAATGGCCAAAAAACCAAACCCAAAACGTTAATGTTGTTTACTAATTTTAGTAGGTCGTGTTCGCAAAACTAAATTGGCCTCTTAAGATATTATTAATAACCATTTGAAAAGTGGAAACAAGCAGCTGCAGCACATACCTAGTCGTACACTTCTGCCATTTTTTCAACGAAAATGTTGAGGCGCACACCTCTATTACGCACTGCAACAGCGATCTCTATTATATAATCCAAAAGTAGTAATCTCCACAATTGCAAATTAAAATGTGTTAGCTGTTGCGCCTAATTTTCAGCTTTAGGCCTAATTTTTGTACCTGCCGTTTTAATTTCGTAAGTAGCAGCTAACGGAGAATTTGATTATGGAGTAGGCCTATTCATTCATGCTACACAGTGTCAGAAGAGTTTTTTAATGAAGCTAATGTGCGTCGTTAGCGAAATCCTTTTGTTTGTTTTTACAGTTGTGTGTCTTCCTGTAGTGGTTAAATGCGACAATCAAATGTTATTATTTCATTGAGTTACGTCGAGAAAGCCTATTAGCTATAAGTAAGCGAGGACATTTTAGTTTGCCGTTTTTTTTAAAGTGCCCTTGACTACCAACTGAAAAATGCGACGGACGGTCAAAGTGGTTGCTGTAATTTTCGCAGCTGTTTCGGCTGCACAGAAAACTAAAAGGGGGGGGGGGATGTGGGGAAGAATGGCAAGAAATTGAGTTCGGAGGACTATTTAATTAATATTGTCTTATTACTGCCTCATACGATTGTAGGTCTGTTTAAAATTATTCTTGATTATCTTAGTCGTATTCCCATAAGGCTTGGGTAAATTAGTTTTTAAATGTAATTAATTCAAATTACAATTAGAACGGCCTGATGTTGCTACATTACTTTAATCCTGTTCCCATTCAATTACAATCGTTGACTTACAATTACATCTTTACAAAAAAATAAGATCCTCGTATCATAAAAATATTAGGGGCCGTACACAAATGATATCTCGCAAGAGGCTACGAGGTATTGACAGAGTGTGACAGTGGGGGAGGGGGGGGGGACGAGTCATTCAGTTTGTGACGTAACACAAGGTTCCGTTTTTTACCAAGCAAACTTCCAAATGGAGCAAGGAGCAAAAAAAAATCAGCTGTTTTTGGCAAATAGGACTAATTTTTCCACCTGGACATAATTTTCTCGAATTGTCTCTCCCTTCATCGGTAACGAAGAGGGGAGGGGTTCGATGTTGGAAGAAAAAACGTAGTACACAATTATTTGACCACTAATTACAACTACAATTACCTTGCTGATTTTTTTTCCAATTACAATTACAGCTGAATTGTAATTAATTGCACCAAACTACAATTCCTTTTTTCCATTACCCAAGCCTGATGATCCCATAATGGTATCATGGCTGACGATCATTTCGTGGTCGCTCTGATCTGAGAAATCACCGAGGTAGTGGTGATTTCTGCGCTAATTTTACCTTCTTTCTTGACAAAAAGGTATTTTGAATAATGTATTCTTCTGATTCTGATTGCAGGTATGTTACGTACATTCAACAAAAAGTTTTGACTTGGTTTGATAATTGCGATTTTGAATTTGTCTTCAACTGTGCTCTTCATCTTCATCAGAGTGGATCTATAAATATTCACAATTTTTCACCGAAACCTTAGCACCATTTGAATTGTATTTTGAACAATAGTTTCTGAACAGTAGCTTCAAGTTGAATGAGAGGTCGCTTCCCTGCTGTACACTCGAGCTCCGATGGAAGCAATCATGCTACAAGTTGGGTCTAGGCTCTTGGTCGAATAATAATGTCACCTCGAGGCCCTGGTTCTTAGAGATTTATTAAACTGCTCTCCCCATCACCCCTCCCCCCACTCGTTGTCAATCTTTTGTTTTCGTTGTTTAATGGTTCAGTTGGGGGGGGGGGCAGGAGTTGTTAGGATGAGGTTGTTGTCCCTGGTGAACGCTGCTTCAGTTTTTCGAGCCTTCTCTATCGGATGAGGAAATTGTTTACCTTATTTTGTTGATTTAAGTGAAAAGCCATCATGGAGGGGCGCCCAACTAATTTCTCCATTAACTTTTTAACGGATGCCCTGAAGCCAACTAAGGATGATGGCTTTGGCGTACAAGCTGAGTTGAGCTACTTCTGAGAATGTTTTGCATATATAGTCTTTAAACCGACTTCTTGCACCGTTGTCTTGAATTTGTCGTTAAATGAGGAGGGGGGGGGGGCAATATACGGTGCCACTACTTTTGTATGCCACACCATGCCCATTTTGGGACGCTCTTATTTGAAAATTAGCTCAAGGAGGGAAGATACCTTTACAAAAAAATACTGCAGTTATTACCTTGAACGCTGCACAGTATTTACTCTTTCAACTGCTCTTCTGTTTTCGGAACTGCAGTTTCCGTGACAAAGTGCAGTTGTAGTACATGGGAACTGCAGTTCCACAACACAACTGCAGTTTTAAAGTGCGGTTCTTGTAGATTGGAACTGCATTTCCCAATCTGTGACGGAACTTCAGTTTCTGTGACGAAGTTCATTTTTCAACTTCAGTTCTTGTGGATTATACGTGCAGTTCCACTACACTACTTCAGTTTCTGTGGTCGTAGTTCTTGTAGACTGGAACGGTAGTTTGATTACAGAACTGTAAGGGAATCTAACTAAAACCGGGGACACCTCTAACGAAGGTTTGACTAAAAAGGAGGAACCAGTTTACGCTATACATTTGCTTAAAAACCTTGCAAATATTAGTTCCTGATGGATCCTCTTTAATTGTCCTCGAGGCCGCCATTCTGAGTAAATTGTGCGCCTGACTGCTTAGTCTGATTAGGTCGTTGTGGGCTTAAGGCCGTATGATCAGCACAATCCATTGAGTTTGGTGGCATTTCGACACCCCAAAAAAATGTAAAAACATTAGTTGAAAACATTCAACACGAACAATGAAAACCATGCTTTCACAGATTGTTGATCTAACAAACCACAGCGCCTCTTTTGTAGGTGCTTGCAGTTTGTTTATGAAATTAAAACATGGATGTTTTTGGTTACTTGGCGGAGTGAACTTGGTCTTTTCAACGTTTCGTTTGCTTCCCCTTCTTGAATACCGAACAATCGTCGGCCCCAATCGATGATTGCTTGGAGCACTTCGATCGCATGTAGATCAGTGGCACGAATGGCTAATTAAAACTCTCACATTCCTGGCATATCGAAAGGAAATGAATTGGACGAGTCTACTTCAGAATGGGGGGTTGGTCATGAAGATGTTAAGGGTGAGTTAAAGGTTGCCTTGATTTCCGTTGATAGAGTTGGAAACGACAACATTGTCCGTTCGTTTCCTTGTACTACTCGAGGAAACTTCAGAATACAACGTAAAAGGCTGAAATTCATGCGAAGAAAGGAGATTATCACAGATTGTTATCCACTAATTTATAGTTAAAAAAAACAATGTATCTAGACACACGCTAGTGTGTCGCCGCCAAGTAACAGTAGATCATCCCACTGTAGACATCCGATTGTTAAAAAAAAATGATTGTTAATGATAAAAAGGCGGCTTACTAGCAGACATGTGTCTGTTACCTGTAAGCAACTGAAAGCTTATTTTGGGATGTTGAGGATAAATCCCAATGCGACAGAAATGTTTCAAATTGTGGAAAATGTAAGGGGAAGGGTTAGAGATTAAGAAAAAACTGAAATTTAAAGGATGAGTGTCCACCAATCATAGAGAAAAAAAATGCGTCAATAACGTTGTTTTTATATATTGTCTAGCTAGTTAGCTGGTTAGCTAGCTATTAATAAGATTTTTCCCATGTTAAATCCCATAGACTTTTTGCTCATGGCTAGCGTAAAATTGAGAAGGCCTACGTAGCTGAATTTTGGCACACGGATGCATGGTGATCTGAGCATGGTCTTTTTGTTGGTTTGAGAGTTGTAGGGGTCAAGACAAAGGCGTGGTAGGGTTTTGAAATTCGCCACCAGCGAATTTAAATTTCGTTTCTTTTCCAAGTTGCAAGCAAATATTTCAAGCAACAATGTCTTGAACAATCAACACTGGTCTTTAGATTTATTGTAAAAGCCTGGTCGAACCAAGAACTGAACTATAACGAAGGACAAAATAAGGAAACATTAACGTTGCCGTGGATTGCGTAAGAATAAAAGGATGCAGGTTAGATGATGGTTACGCAAATACGAGCATCCACGAGCTAACGGTTTTTTTTGTTAATAACCCAAAATAAAATGCTTCGTGTTCTGCTGTTTTAGTATCAGCGACCTTCGGGGGTTTCTCCATGACTAAATGTCAATGAAATCTTGAGAAATTAAGGGGAAGGTGCAGGGATAAACAAAACAACTGAAGGGGATGCGCTGATTTAGTGAGCGAAGCGAACGAACTCAGCAGTTGTTAGCCAGTGTGTGCCAAAATGGGATTTAAGCAAGTTAAGCATGTGAAGAGTGGTCATACAATAAACTAAGCCGTGGCAATTTGGCTAATCTAACGGCTAATTGGCAATAGTAAATTTAAAAATTAGAAATGTGAAAATGTATGGATATCAAAATCCTCTAGAAAAAAGGTACAGATGAAGATAACACGGTACACCCTTACGTACGTTCACAGTCCTATGAAAGTTGTGATATCCACCCAAAACCAAAACTGGTAGAAAAACCCGCCAAGTTTCCAAAAAACGATCGGCCTTTGAAGGTAGTGATATCATTCAACGATGGAAAGGCCGCCAAGGTCAATCCTATTAGCCAAGTTAATTGCACCGAATAATACTTTGGACGTTAAATGAAAACTTGAAGATTG
>JAHWFP010148998.1:110717-159103 GCA_023313725.1 Lithobius niger
GTTGAATGATATCACTACCTTCAAAGGCCGATCGTTTTTTGGAAACTTGGCGGGTTTTTCTACCAGTTTTGGTTTTGGGTGGATACTAATAACCTGAAGCTCTTAAGTAAAAACAAAATACCTTTTATTTCGAAGTATGTGTGATTTGACTTCATTTTAGGTTAAAAAGTTTAAAAAGCACGAAAACAACACTGGAACTGTTCACAAGGCAGTTAAATTTGGATGGATTGTTACATTCTCATGCGGTGACGATACCTTGTAAATAGTTCCATTAGTGTTGTGTTCGTGTTTAAACATTTTATTCTTAGAAAATTTAATATTCAAGATATAAGGCAGCATGTATCTACTTACTGAGTTGTGGACTGACAATATTAAAGTCGAGGTAAGTTAGGTGTATAAGCAATACCGCCATACTGGTACGAGGCTAGCATATCGAGCCGGTCCTTGTGATAGCTACAAGGGGCACTGGATACAAATGGAAATAAAAAAAACACCGGCGTCTTTAGTCAAACCGATGCTGTGAGAGCGAATTTTGTAGGCCAAAATGCGTTGTTTTGTCCAATCCCTTCTGCTACGAAACATATATTAAGGTTAAAAATCAGAAAAGAAAAGATTCCACTTGTTGAAAATTGCAGCAGCAGCTGTTAACAACTCGAAAAAAATGAGAATTTTTTGTCCAAAAACTACGCCAATGTTTTTTATCCAGTGCCTCTTGCAGCTATCTCGACGCCCGGTTCCAGATGCTTATAGCCTCGTCACCAGTATGTCTGCTCTACAGAGTATTGTTAAAAAAAAACAGTGTGGACATCGTTACTATTTAATTTCTCGTCGTATTCGGTTCTGCCTCCAGGTATGGCAGTATAATTATCCGGTGGATGGTGTATATGGAAAGTATGCAAGAATGTATTGAATAGAAGAAGTAGACGACGCCAAGCTACCGAAATACGTGCCATGAAAGAGTTTAGATTGTAGGCAGGTATGGAAGTAGGAAAAGAGCGATGTCGAATGTTCAACCTTGACTGATTGCCCAGAAGCCGAGAATTACGGCCTCTTGTGTAGGTATCGATAAAGCAGAAAAAAATGAGGGGCGGGGGATGTCAGTGAGACCGTTTAAGATTTGGTAAGTGAGGATGAGATCTCCGTTATTGAGCCTTTTTGCGGCAGTAGGGAGCTTAAGGTGACCATGATAAAAGAGATGTCTGAGTGGCGTGGACAATTTAGCCAAATGCGTCGACAATTCTCGACACGGTCGGAAAAAAATTCTTAACAAGGCCGAACAATGTGCAAAAAACTGTCAAGTACTGGCCGTAGAAATATTTTAAATAGAACAACAACAAGGTGAACACCGAGTTGAACTTGTCAAATGTCCCTTACAGTTTTGTAGGGGGGATAAATAATGGTGGATTGAAAGTATACTGTAGCGTACGAAAACTGGCAGCAATCCAGTGAAAATCTTTTTCAACTGGTACGGTTATCTCGAGGCAGAGAGGGTTATTTTTGCGTGCCGCAATCGACATTAGCACGAGGGCATTTCAGGGCCTTCTCTTCCCAAATGCACTTATAAGGATGGGCTGAGGCTGGGGTGAACCCTGGATTTCTGACACGTGAGAGAATCTAGATGACCGTTTTACCAGCGGACAGTACCTGACAGTAGCATACTGCTGATTTCAAGGAAGTCTTCGTTCAATAAAATAGGGGATAGTGACGTGTTGACAGTGCATCAGCTGTATTAGTGTATACGGCACCTGCCAATGGCCATGAAGTAACATGAGTTTCAATAGTTTTAGTTTTTAAAATCGATTAGAGTTAACCGAGCAAACGTTCAGTGTTCTTACCGTACGATACTACTGTCCCATAGTTTAGACCAACAGTTTCATTGGGTATCGTGGCCCATTGGTACCATCACCGCTCAACGCGATGCTTCTTACTGAATTACGTCTAATTCTACTTTTCTGCAATTCCGAGTCAGCGAACAACTGGTAGATTGTTGAAAAACGGCGAGATTACTTTTTCTCGTTTTACTGCAATGTTGAATTCAGCTTTCTGAATTCATGCTATCTTTCAAACATTCGTCTTTGTAATCCAAGTGGCAAATCTGGCAAACGTGTAGTGAGTGCCTGCCAGTGCCAATGCCACCCAACTCTTGTGCAGTGGACGCCTTAAGTGGAAAAGTCCAGAGGGAAAAGAGGAAGGATTTTCAAGGCGGCTCTACGGCCTAATCCTACCAACAAATCCCTGGGGATTAAGAGGGGTTTCTCTCTCCCTTACATTATAAATAAAGCAGGCACAGAACAACGACCAAGTCACCCTTATTTTACCACCACTACCATCGCGATAATGGTTGTCACGTGACGTGGGACAAGAGACCAAAATTTGCCGACGACGCGACACGTGATGGATGTAAGAGGCGGGTCGATTCATTCCTTGATGGCTGCAGGCAAGGAGATGGGGGGGGGGGTCTGTTGTCACCCTGCTCTACCCACCCCTCCCTCCCGGACTGGCACACACCTACCTCCATCTCACCTGTGCCAACAAAATTACAATCGGAAAAGACAGAATGAAAGCCGGGATTGAAAAGTGAGATCTGCGATTGTGCCTGTAGAAAAGGCGAAAGAAGAATCCGGAAAAACGAAAAAGAAAGAATAAAAAAAAAGACGGGAGACTTGCGTGTGAATCCCCTTAAGAAAGATGTTTGTGCGCCTTTTCGTCTTTTCTCGGTACCTGTCTTTTCCCAAAAGGAAGTGGAGAGGACCCGCCTTTGCACGTGCGGGGGTGACTTCATCTCAACAAAACCCGAAAACGAAGCTAGGAACAGACGGTCGGAGGTACAACATTCCTCCATTTGCCAATTCTCCGGGGAGAAGGTCACGGCTGCCGCGCGATGCCAACAGAGCGAAAAGCGAACATGCGCAACCACACGCCCCCCCCCCCCCTTCTCCCCTTAACATCCCCCCACACCCTTGCCCATCGCACGTGTCGTCTCATCCCCCACAAACCGCGCAACTCTGAACGCTGAAGAGCCGGTCGTTCCTTGGCTACGAGAGCTAACCGTTAAGTGTCGAAATGTTTGTTGGCGTGGCTGTGCACCAGCGGACCCACCCTCCCGCCAGCCAGCCAGCCAGCCAGCATGCCTTACCTCTGAGTGCAAGGCAATGCAATCTTCGGTTCCGACACACACACGCACTCGCAAACAGATAGAAGAACGGCGCGTCATCTGGTCGTGGCATCAACAGTTCTGAGGCCGAGCTCAGAAAAGAAAGACTTAGTAAGAGATGGAGATAGAGTTTTCCACTTTTCCTTTTTTCTTCCCCTTCAGACTCCGAATCAACGCTGGCAAAATAGGTACTGCGATGGATCGAGCTGAGGCTGTCAAACTTGTAAGTTTGAAATCAAATCGTCATAATATATGACTTTTTTCAGCTCACCGAATTACGTTAAAAATGTGAAACAAGCGGCTGCAGTGATTACCTAGTCGCAACCGGTCTTGCTTAGTTCTGCCGCTTTCGGAAATGTTGAGGCGCACACCTCTATTACACACTGCACCCATGATTTCTGTTATATAATTACTGCTATTATATACTGCATCATATAAAAGCAGTAACCTTGAGAATTACCGGTTAAAAATTTGTTAGATTGTAGGCCTATTTTAGATTTACGTGTTAATTGTCAGCTTTTAGGCCTAATTTTTACCTGTCGTTTCAATTTCGTAAGTAGCAGCTAATGAAGAATGGATTGGACAGCACGGTGTGGAGCCTTGACTTTGCCATGGCAACGTGACTTTAGGCCTAATTTTTACCTGCAGTGTTAGTTTCGTAAGTAGCTGTTGTCGGATAATTTGGGTCGAGAATTGGCCTATTCATCCATGCAAGACGGTGTCAAGACTATTTTAAATAAAGCTAAGGAAATCCTTTTGTTTTTACGGTTGCGTGTTATCCTGTAGTGTTTAAATGCGACGATCAAATGTTATTATTTCATTGAATTAACCTCGAAAAAGTCTATTAGCTATAAGGAAGCAACGATATTTTTAATTTGCACTGTTTATTAACAATTTTTTGGTCGCTGAAACTAATAGTGTCCATCTGGTCTGAAGTTGAAAAGACGGACAGACAGACAGACAAAGTCGTTGCTATAGTCTTATCAGCTGTTTCGGCCGTACAGAAGACTAAAACTAGAGCGCTCGGTGTGTTAAAAGAATTGTTAAATGTTGGTTAGCCTACGATTGTGCCATTCCCATCTGACCAGAGTGGACTTGCCATCACTGTCGATACATCGTTTATGCATTATTAGCAAGTTTCAAACGAGGCGAGAAATACATCCTACCCCACGCCTGAGTTTGTGTTGAGTAACCCTAGAACCTATTTCCTTTTTTATTTCCTGCGTGTCACCTGAAGCAATAATAATGTTCGTATCACTGAACCGACTCAATTTTGAAACTTACTAGCCGTTTTTGAGGGAGTAAAAAAACACTCCCATTATCGCAGGAGGTGGACGTAATGTCCAGAATAGTGCAAAGTAGATTCCATAGCTGCTGAACGAGGCTGGTGGGCTCTCACACTACCCGGCCGGCACTGAATGGCAGCGGTTCTTCTATAGGGTCCTGTTTTCCAGTCATCGTCCAGATGAACTTTTTCGGCACCTAAGGTAAGCTTCGTCATGGATCAGCACGAACACAACCATAGTATAAATTCGAAAACCCGACACAACTTTTCGACATGCTATCGTTGTTTTTTGTTAAAGAGGCATAATATTGAAGCACAGCCAAGCCGAAGGTATACAAACATTCGTATCCATGGTTCAGCGTTACAAACTAAGGGTATGGCTTCCATTGTTGACAATGAACATCGATTGTTGTAACGATTGTTGTAAGTGTGGGGTATTTGCTTTCCACACCCTCCACTTTTGAACAAAAATTTTAAAAACGTTTGCTTGACTCAACAAAAATACCACGAAGAGTAAGCTTTAACTCTGACTGCTCCCAAGGTTTTTACTGATTGGTATGGCTTTTCCGGAAGGGCAATCTGTTTTCAACAAATTCATCGTCCGGAAATAACTGTTCTGTGCCTATCTGGTGCCATCTAAATTCTGGACAAAAAGAAAAAAACCAGCTTCCTTCCACCTTGCCAAGAAATTAAAAACGAAAGATTGAACAAAGAACAAAGATCTAACAATGCTTTTTTGACATGGGTGCCACGCCGCTCACTTCAGCACAACGTAATCATTCAGTCTAACAATTAAACCGAAAATGATGCAAGCCTTAAAAGATGAAGCGCATTTCAATGGAAATGTAATGCCAACAAAAATAATCCAAACGATAATTAACACTGGCGATAGTCGGTGTTAGTAAGGGTCGACCTAGGATCTCTGTGTTAAACTTTCAACTTTGAGAGCTTATAACTCCGTCAAAAGTAAACATCTTTAAACCAAATTTGGAATCTAGCCTTAACTAGTCAAGGCCTGTCTGCAGTCCAAAAATTGTGAAATTCGGTCGAGCCAAACCCGAGATACAGAGAGGGGCCAAATAGCTTCTTGGTCTTGGTCTTGGTCTTGGTCTTGGTCTTGTTCTGGGGATGTACCTTTCGTCTGTCCTCTCTACAGGTCAAACTATTTGTCCTATGAAGCTGGTTCTTAGCTCATTTTACAGGTATTGCTCTGTAGATGTGCCCTTTCCATAAGGCATTTTCTAATTGGTCAAGTGGTTCAGGGGTTATGGAGCTCTAAACGACCAGATTTATTGTTTTACATTGTTTTAAACATTGTTATTATTTAACAATGCCAATTAGTAAACGCCGGCTGCAAGACTGAAGATTAAAGGGTTTGTTTCTATTATTAACACTGGCGATATCCAGTGTTAGAGTCAGCCTAAGGTCTCTGTGTTAAACTCTCAATTTTCACCGTCAACTGCACTGTTTTACAGTTTAGCTGCAATTCTAAAAGTAACACGAATTAATAAACAAAAACGGAACGTTAAATGTTTAGAGTAAGGGTCTAAAAGTCAAAACCTAGAAGAAACACGGACAAGCTTTGACAGTCAGGGTCTAGGTGTAAAATTGTTTAAAAGGCTTGTAAGCACCCGGTGGTCAGAAATAAAAACATTTTGACGAAAAACTGGAAATCCTCCTACAATGACCCATGTGATGATCAGGTGGTATAGTATGGTATACGTTTGCTGCTTTGCTGTGTGTTGAAAATTATTTTTCGATTTAGTAACATTGCAGGGTATTCGCAGCAGAGAGCATTACTGGTTATCCTCTACCGTAAATCTACGAAATTTATTAAAAAATTCTAAAGCATCAAAAGACAAAATGCCAAACTTCACAAAAAATTATGTTCTTAAAGTTCCATAAAAATATTCTAAGAACAAAGAAAACCTACTACAACCGTTCATACACACGTTCTGTCCAGTAGACTAAAACTAAGCTAACCAACGGGTAGTAAGGGTCTAATGCTTACCAGCCTCTTAAAAAATGTTGCACCTAGACCCTGACTGTCAAAGCTTGTCCGTGTTCCTTTTAGGTTTTGACTTTTAGACCCTTACTCTAAACATTTAACGTTCCGTTTTTGTTTATTAATATAATTATGTGCCATGGGTCCAAGTCACTTATTTCAACGGTTTGCAACAATGCCTCGAAGGATACGGCATTTATTCACTCTTCGGATGGCAATAGATCTCCTCGGCTATGCCTCTCAGTCTATTGTTGCCATCCTTATGTAGAGGCTCGGTTGGATCCGTTCTGTATGTGTGGAAAAGAGGAGGCAGTGGGCCATTATCTGTTTGAATGGGATTGGCTCAGATGGCCACCACTTTTAGGGGGAACAGCGTAGCTCTTGTGGTCCATGCAGACAATGTCAGCACTCGTCGCAATTTACGTGTTATCAGGTTTTGTAGGGCGACAGGTCGTTTTGAGTGTTGACAGTTTACTTACCAGCCCGGAGGCTGGTCTCTGTGGCTTACTAGTGGGTGTAGTTGAGTTGAGTTATGGTGTATGTGTTAGTGGTTGACCTAGTCTGTAGTAGTGTTTAGTTATGTTTATCGTGAGCGCGTGGTGCGAGACCAATAGGCTCAAATAAAGAATAAAGAAAGAAAGAAATAAAGAGTATAAATCCCGTATTCTCCTCAGCATTGTTGCAAACTGTAAGTCCCACGATTTACAACGATGCCGAGGAGGATATGAGATTTATACTCTACCAAGGATGGCAACAATAAACTCCGAGGCATAGCCTAGGAGATCTATTGCCATCCGTGGCGGAGTATAAATCCCGTATCCTACGAGGCATTGTTGCAAACTGTGAATATAAATTATTATTGCCTATTAAAAGTTTTCGTTTAAAACATCGCTGTTGCTTATTAACGAAGCCCGTTTGTCTTTCCGTCTCGCAATTTTCCTTCTGTAGCATTGCTTTTTCACCTTGCCGATCCCTTTTTCCAAGGCCATTGGCAGAAGAAACTTACGATTTTTTCTTGACTCTTGGCTCACTTTACCACACGTTCACAAAATCATATCTGCACTGGAATTTTTCGAACATTCTAGTATTAACCTAATTTTGTGGTTGGGCTTATTTGACACAATTTCTGACCACCAAATCTATTTTTGAGCCCGAAAGGACCAAGGACCTAATCATGTAAAACGGCTTGTCCTTCGTGTCGCCGCTCGCCAACTCGTCGAGTTCCTCCTTAAAATAGTTTCATTAATGGCCCCATAATAAAAGGTCGAGCGAGGCTATTAGTCGTGAGGAAACAGGCTTTTACTTTGGCTAGCACGCGACGCAGTTTTACAACTCTGTTGAGACCTGGCTTTACAAAATGGCTGCTTGTAGCGAATGAGGGGCTTAACTGCGTGACCAACGGAAATACAAAAACGAACACGTGACTTCAGGTTCGCAGAAACTGCGATTTACTGTACCAAGTAATGTTTGTCGATTATAAAAGAATGGGGTAAATAAATTTACATGAATAGCTGTAAATAATATAAAGGTGTTTTTGCTCATATAGCTCACTCGTGCTATTTACTCACTGCCAAAACATCACTCGAGGGTTTATAGGGGCTAAAACTCTCGGGTTAAAGAAAAAAATTATCGATAATTTTCTTAACTCTTGGGATATTGCGTACGATCATCTTATTTTAAGCATCCTCTATGGATATCTTTATTGGTGTCAACTTAGAACGATAAGGTCAATTAAAATAAAAACGATTGGCCCAACATTATGATTCTTTATTTTTATTAAGGAAGGTTTTGAAATGGTTTCGTCCTTTCAGGAATCTTGCTTTGGTTGAATAGTTTTAAAAAAAAAATCAGTTATGTCCAATCATTGCAGGTGTATAATTTTGTCTGTAATTAAAAAAAAAAGCATTACCAGCAACTGTAAAATAGGCATGTTTATGTTCTGAAAATGAGAAAGTACCATTATCGAAAATTCGTTCATCTAGGTATAAGCGATCATGGACCGAATTCACCGTCGTGATTTTTCGTTTTTAAAGCTTTGTGTGTTCTTCTAGTTTTCTTTTAAGACCTGGTTCTCGAAACTAAAAAAATATGCAAAGATTCTTTATTTGGAAAGATGTAATGTTCATTTTATTCTGGTAGGAAAAGAGAAACGATGTGAAGGATTCTATCCTATTTCGTTCCGTGTTTGACCATCTCTTTGGTGCCAGCTGTTCTTGGAGAGCCCCTTTTGTGCGTCCCTAAAATCAATACGTCCTTCACAAATACCGAATCCGAAACAATGGCCCACTCAATGGCTTCTCGAATGAAGCCCACCTCATTGACTGTGGCGCCACCTGAATAAAGGGAAAGTCGTGACAATGCAGAGACGGAAAGAGAATGCACTTTGGTTTACCGATGCTGTATTTTTTACATATCACTTCAGTAGTTGAGAGTGTTGCAACTAGCTTTCAGTGGCAGTGAAACTTACACATATGCATCAACTTTGAGCAACTTAAAAGTCGAACCGGGAATATCTAAACTTGCTAAGCAGGGCCGTGCCATACTAGGGGAGGGGCTTCCCCCAAAATTGACTAACAAGCGGCACCAAATTCTCTTTTTAAAAGTCAATTTCACTTGTCAGTGCTTATAAAGTGTTTGTAAAAACCTTAAAATGAAGAAAATATATGTCCTCAAATATTTGTGGAAAGGGGCGCAAATGCTTCTTGGGGGGGGGGGGGCCAAATCAGATTCGTTTACGTCGGCTTGGCCCTGCAGGCTAGTGGTGACTAAGTAAAACTGGGTTAGTTATGGTATTAAACCCTCTTAGGAATGTAACTGTTAATTAATCGCTGAAAAAGTATGGTCCAGTCATTAATTACGTAACGCAAGAAAAACATAAAGATGTAATTCCTTCATTGAAATTGGCATGTCCATTCATTGCCTTCGTATCCAACTGGTCTTTTTACGCATTGTAATTCGTTGTAATGCAAACGTTAAGCTCTAAGGTCTTGATACTTACTAACAACCTACTCGGTCCAATTTTGTTAGTTTCTGCAATGGTGTGTTCACGTTCTTCATTTTTTTTACCCCGATCAAGATGATTCGTCTTATTCCAGGAAAAACTCATGGGAATAATACGGCGTATGAATTGATGATATTATTTGCGTAGAGAAATAGAACTCTGACCGATACCAGCACCGATGCCAACTTGCCGATATGATACCGATATCGGCACTGATACCTATATACAAAATTTATTCCCTAATAATTTTTATCAACTATCATAAATAATATGGGTATTTTTCTTTAAAAGTCCAACAGTTGTTAAAATAATACATTTAAAAATGGTAACTACTAGTTAAAAGACAGCTAGGTAGATACACGATTAGTAAACAAAAACGAACTCGTTTGATGCTTAAGGTAAGGTTTAACTGATCCGAAGTCAAAACAGCACTGGAACACAAACAAACTGTCCTGTAAGGTTTCAGATACTGCAGTGTTGCAGTTCTGTTTAGTCCACGTGAAACCTTTCTGCTGTATGTTTTTACCATTTTTACTTTTGTACACGATATATCAGTTAATGATTGTGCATTCTACGTGGCTAAACGACATCGCTGGAAAACTTTTAAAAACTAATAGTCTTAGTGTGCTTAGCACAGCTCTACAGGCAATTCAGGGATCGTATGAGTCCTTGCAAGACTGGAAATGTCCTGTAAAGTATTAACGAAATTCCATGTCTGAAAACGTCTTTAAAAATCTTGAAAAATCATACAGGTATATCATAGGATGATAAATTGAAGTAGATGACGTGATGAAGAACACGAAAAACATTTACCCCAGAAAATAGTCGAGTGTGTAGCTTTAGATTATTCTTCCATTGGGCATGAAAAGTTTTGAAATTTGAGTTCTGGCTTTAATTCTATTGGCGTGTATAATCTTGGATACAGCAGTTAGGTTTCACGTGGACTAAACAGTACAGCAACACTGCAGTATCTGAAACCTTACAGGAACGTTTATTTGTGGTCCTTTGCTGTTTTGACTGCGGATCAGTTAAACCTTACTTAAGCATTAATCGAGTTCGTTTTTATTTACTAATTCGTGCTAGTTCAGCGTACTATGCAGTTTAGATTGGCTTGTTTTAATGTTTTGTATCTTTATCTATTATGATTTCACAAACCAATGGAAACAAACCCTTTAATCTTCAGTGATTTCCTCAGCAAGACGTGGCAAACTGCTGCTTGTTATCTCGAACGGTTCCAGAGTTATCGATATTTCAGCCAAAGTTACCGATACGCAATATCGGTAGGGTGCCGCCTTAATTTTCTCCGTGTAAAGGTGGATGTTCCCATTTCCACGATCTCTCGGTTGTGGCAATGTGTTGGAAGCATTGTCAACATTTTCCGCCAACCGATGTTCCGTTGTCATCCGGAAGTGTGTTTTGGGGTAGGGTGGAGTGGGGAGGCGGGGGAGGGGGTGGAGAATGCGTTTGACATCTACGACGGAAGCCTAAACTGAAGAAAAAGAAAAAAAATGGGAACCCTGGGAGGCAAAGAGAACAAAATTGATAAGCGACGTTGCACTTCCATTGATTTCAGTCAAGAGAAGAAGAGGAAACCGACGATGCCTTTTTCGTTCTGTGTCTGTCTGCCTGACGCACGAGCGCACGGCCGTTCCTGACTAACCAATCAATTAAAGGGAGGCACGCTGCATCAGACGCACCAAACTGGAAGTGATAGCTGCAAGGCACACCACAAACCCCCCCACGCCATTAGCAAAGACATCGCGAAAAGCAGTAAAGCCCCCTCGAGTGAACGAAAAAAGGACGAGAGCAGAAGCTCAAGTTATGGCCTAGGGCGTCAACATGGACGCCTTCGTCATTCCTTCCCTTTTCCCGTGGCTGTCCTTACAAGCTGAAAGGAATAACCTCACTTGATGGCTTCTTCTTCCCGTTCATCTGTTCTTGGCGTCGTGTCGTGTCGTGTGTGTGTGTCGGCTTCCCGCCATGTCCTTGGGTTGAGCGGGACAGCCCAACTTCTCTTCGCCGCCATCGCGCGTTGAACCGAGAATCAGTAGGTTGGACCTACGAATGTTTCTGATTAGACCTTAGCTCTGTCCAGCTCTGGCCACTGTCTACAAATAAACCAACAGGGATGGGCTTCAGTGACCTTGGTCCTACCCCCTCTCATCACACCGTAACGGGTGTGACAAACCATTTTTATTTATTTATTTATTTGTAATTTCCGATGAACTGCGTCAGAGGTTTCCCAGTAACCATGGTTGGTTGCTTCCTGGTAGGCCTTGGCTTTAGTACTTTTAGGACGGTGCACAGGGGTTGCGACGGACGTCCAGGTGTGCATCTAAAACCTTGTCTCAGCCTGACGTATACAACTAGATACAGTAAAACTTAAATCTCACTGCCCGTCTAAGCCTTTTTCTTTGTACAACTGTTAGGAGGTTAAGTTTTGCCGCAGGCAATAAGGGAAAACAAAATGCTACCTGCAAAAAGCGCGCCATGTGGCATTTCGCACTCAAGCCAATATGATTTGAAGCTAATTTGAGTGATTTCTGTCTAAGCCTAGTTTAGCCCTGTCCCGAAGGCAAACTTGAGATCTCGATATGGGGTGGGGGGGGGGGGGGGGGGAAACTCGATATGGGCCTCCGTGGTTCCTTGATCTCGTTGAGGGGAGGTGTAATTGCATCTATGCCCGATGTAAAGCATGATCGATCTACTGGAACCGATTGAAAAAAAAAGGCTTAGATTTATCATAAGGCTTCTGTTTCCTTTTTTTTCCGTTTTTAAATACTTTTTTTAAGGATTCCAATTCACAGCGAGTATTCAGAAAATAAATTTTCTACCAGTTGTGCTATACATGCACATAGTACTTTTGCGTTCAGACTTGGATATATCCTGAACACTATAACAACTTGTTAGAATTAAGTCAACGTTGGTAAAGCCTTATTAAGAACACATGTAGTGAGCTTGTTTACGTTTGCCGATCCTCGATATCCGATCTGCCGATACGAAGACCGATTCTGTCTCCAGATCTCAACAGTGATTGTAGCATCCAAGATGATGAAATTGTGATTAATTAATATCCCTTGTTTCCTTACCGATGAAATCCTGGTATGTTTGACATTTTATTAGCAATCAATTGTCACCTCACGTGCTGAATGAATTTTTGGCTTGTATTTTAGCTTTTAACTTCACTTCCCTCCGAACCTCCCAACTCACCCATTGACGCTTCAGTCGCCATATTTAGCTGCTTTTTCGGCTTTTTAATTAGAAAATTCCCGCTAATTCTAGTCTCAACTTAAAATCAAACCCATATTTATCCAATGCTTGCATGAGCAGCATCCCGTTCTGTAAAGCTTGTATTTTGTTAATTATCATTTAAACTTAAATTCAGTACTTTGGACTTTTAGTCAAAACCAAACCGAGCCAAATGTTTATTCCTCTTGCTCCCTTTTGTGACCCGAATCTGCAATTCAGTCGAGCTAATAAATTCACCATGAATCTGAACCACTTTTTGGGGAACATCATTCCACCATAAGTTTATAGAAGCTTTGAGAGTTAGTTTTTGGATCAAAATCTCATTCTATTTTAGCTAGCAACATTCTAAAACTCCCGTTTCCCCTTTCAGTCATGTTGTGAACCGCACAAGGAAAACCCCGAAGCCAATTTCACAACACTCTTCTCGATACTCTGCTGAATGTCATTGGTGTCACCGGCCATGACTTAACGGTCTGACTTGTGTATGTGGAATGTCACCATCTTGGTGGTGTTGGTCGCCATTTCCTTCAATCACAAGACTTCGTGCCTCAATAGGGAAAGGAGACTGCCCTCAAGACTAGCATTTTTTTTATTATTTTTTTTCAGGACGTACAGATAGATATATGACACATCTATTTAACATCTTTGTAATGTATAGAAGCAACTCGGATCACTGCACTGTGACTCAGGCTGGCGCTAGTGACCTACCTGTCGACGATGACCCCCCCCCCCCCACACCCTTATTAAGAACTGAGCAGTAAAAACAAAGTAGACGTTTCTTCAACAGAAAATTGTAGATGTACGAAAGTTGCGAAGTGCCTAAAAATCACCTCCACAAATTAACGAACCTCGATCTTTTCAAAAAGTTAATAATGTAGTGTCGTACAAGAGAATGCGGGATTCTTAAAATATATTTCGAAGGAATCTTGAGCACCCGAGTTACACTGGTCACTTGGTAGTAATGGCAACAACAATTTCTTTCTTTTTTCGTCGTTTCACTCCAAAGACATTCCTCAACGTTCTCTGCTATTGGTCTGTTTGGCAGTGGAAGGGCCCGCACTTTGCTGCCATCTCATTCCTCGCGGACCAGGTCTGCATAAAAAAAAATAATAAAAATAAAAAAATAAAAAGACCGGAGAAATCTTGCGCATTCGGCGGGAATCCCGGTGCCCTGCCGCCTCTCCATTCTGCAGACACCGTCTCTGGAATCCGTCATTTCCGGTCTGACACGAGCTTCAATGTGACCTTCCCTTACACGTCACACACGTGCATCAAAGAGGCGGCAATACCAAAGGAATGCCCCCCGGCCATTGACGAACGCCAGTGCTGCAACTTGAAGAATTTTTTTTTGCTTTTTTTTTATTCTTTTTTTTTTTTCTTTGAAAGCGGGGGTTGAAGAATGCGGAAAGTGCCCCGCGTGCTACTAGGTAATTCTCTTCTTTTTATCGGGTTGTGTAAAATATGAAATCCCGCGAAAAGGAAGAAGAGATTGACCTCAATAAGTCCCTTCCCAGTCCCCCCTCCCCCCCTTCCCCCCAACAGACATCATGTATTGATCTATTGAGAACAGCTTCAATATTGAGTAAAATTCACCTCATACGCCTTCACTTCCCTCCCAATGACGTACAATGTTATTTATTCCCAATATTAAGAACCTGAGACATCGGAAAACCATTTAGAAAACTCCAAACTCAACGTTAAATCATCAGTAGGTACAGTGCGTGATGTTGGTTTTAAAAACGTTCTGCATTTTATAAAGAAACCACAGGTAGTTGATTAAACAAACTCACTACGTATTTGTCTTAGACAGTACTAATGCCCCGTAATGCTCAACGAATTACTTATTACATGCAATATATATAAGGGTTACTTCTTAAAATTACTAAATAAAGATGCAAGTCTACTTAGGTTGCCTTTCGGAATTAAATGACAGACTGCCTGAGCGGAGAATTGAACCCATTTGGCTTTCTGTCCTGTTTAAGTCTTAAAATGACCACATTGTATAAATAAAGATTAAATCACAAGGTAAAGGGGAGGCAAGCAAACAGTGTGCCGCATTAATGACTGACCTTGTAAGGACACAACAAACTTTAATATGAGAAAGAAAGAAAAGACAACTGCTCTGAAAGGGACTCCAACACAGGACTTTCCGCCGACCACACGTTTTGAACACAAACATTCGCCTCTTCCGAAGAATTTAAAAGCCTAAAACATTTCTGTTTATAAAAAATACCACTTGATGTGTGCAACGTGACTGCAATCGTTGCGTTCTTAAAGGTCGACATAATAAGGAAGACACGCCTATGGTGCGCCATCTACAACAAAACTATTAATACCCAAAGTTTCTAATACCAGCCAAATTTAGTAAATAAGTACAACAAATGGCTGCATTTTATGTACAAATAAAAACAAAAATTCTTTACGAATAGAATAATTATCATATGGATTGAGTTTTGTTTAATTAAACGTTTTTGCAAAGCGAACATGTCATAACATGCACCACGACCATTCGCGTAGCAATGCGCGCAACGTTGTTTACTACTGTTGCCATGGTGACGAGTTAACGAAGCAAGTAGCTTCATTTAGTTCTTGTTTTTGGTTTTCCTTGATGGGCAAAGCCTAAGTGCTTCACTTCATCCACAGATGACAACACTATATTGGTCAAGGTATAGTTTTCGCCATTAATTTTTGGATCAACATGGAAAGAGTGGCATTTAGCTTCCGACAGTGGTTTGACCAGCTCCCACTATTTTGGATCTCTTTGCTCGGGTCGGAGAAGCATCTGGGAAGAAAATTAAAATCTGTACCCTCCTTGAGGTGGTCAGCAAACTTTATACCATAGATTTTTTCATTTTTCATTTCGTTTTATAGACGAAAAAAATGTTTCGTTTACGGAAACATGAAGCGGCTTCTCGTTAGGATTCGGAGATTTTAACTTGGTTATGAGCGGCATAAAAATGAGGTTTAGCCCTACTAAAAGACGTTTTGTCGACCACAGAAAATGGTAAAGATTCCGCCGTGGCGCCGTATAGCGCCAGTGATATCTATAGTTTGCTCCCAGGTGCACGAAGACGTACCAAGTTTCACTCAATGATTAAGGAAGCACGTGGCTTGTTTGTTAAGCTAAAAAGAAATGGCGTTGTGTATCCCTGATGCAAGCAAGTGCTAGACAGTCGCTAGCACTAAATGGAGGATAAGTTCTGCACACTTTCGTTCGGTAATGCGGTGCCTTTATCACGAAATACCAATGCTGAAGCAAGCGAAATTACAGATAGGATGACGAAATGCGGTGGAGGCCAGCTAGCATCGATATGCCAATTAGTGGAAAACATCGTAAACATCTTGAACATCGTAAAAGTAAACATCGTAAATCGAAATTACTTCAAAAATCGAAATCGTAAATCGAAACATTAAATCGAACTTACTTCTGAGAATTGTTTTGCGGAAAGAAAACAAAAATTCTCGTTTTTCTTGTAATGACGTGACATAAAGTAATAACGGAGGGGGTGGGGGGGAGATTACCTAGAAAGTAAAGTCTTCTTCCATTGAGTGAACAGAGAAGGATTTTCTGTATGCTTGCGTTTCATAAGCTTTCAAAACTGCTTTGTCGGCTTGCAATAACAAATTAGAAATATTGTTCGAAATGGCACATCAAACACCTGCTTTGGATATGAGCCCATCCTTCTAAAAGCCATACAAATCTAATTTCTAACGGCAGGCATCACGTATAACGTGCTTGGTATCGGCTGTATGCTTGATGCTCCAAACCTACTTCCTCTCCCTTCATCCATCTGTGTTGCTAAATTCGTTACAACCATTACTTTCCCGTCTCTTCCTTTTCCGATGAATAATTAGAAAAGGGATTGTGCGATTGGGATTGGTTGCGCGTGCGGCCGACAGGTTGGCAGCAATGGATTGGAGAATGCGGCATCGCGTTTGTTGGCGCGTTCCTAACACTTGTAATTCGCTTGCTTCGCCACTTCTGGCGCCACCTGACATGTCGTTGTAAAAGTCGGCTGCAGATGGCGCATCAGGGAGCAGGAGAATCGGAAGGGGCAAAAGATGATTGTAGAAATTTAAGGAGAAGATGGCGAAATAATAATTTTGGTGTACAAATTGGTAAAAGATGGGAACCTTAATGACGCAAACATTCTTCATTAAAGTCTGGACTATGAGAAAACGAAATGTATATTATTAAAATCGTACGATGTTCTGCGTGCGCGCACCTCTATTCCTCTTGAACTAAGGCACCCACAAAAATGAGCGTAGCGCCAAATAAAAGATGACTAAATTACGCCTATGATAGGCCTATTTTCATTGCTATAACGCTGAAAATTGCTGTGACATCAAAGTTCAATCAGTCAAAAGTTAATGTTCAGGAAACTTATCAGGAATAAATTTGGTTGCAAAAAAAAACTAAAACGACGACATACAGCTCTTAAAATTGGTTTTGCTTCAACTGACTGGATGCACGGAAAAAGGAAAACTATTGGCTTTAAAAGGCTATCAAACATTTGCGTTTCTGAAGCATGGAGATGCGTGGATTGAGCGAGGAAAGCGAACGATTTGCACGTAAAGTAAACCTTTTCAACGTGTTTCTCGCTTTGCTTTCTCAACTTTCAGTTGGCTACTCTCACCTTCGTTGGGGGTTTGCTTCCGGTGTAGTAGGCGTACATGCAAACAAACAAACAAATCGTGCGTTTTGAATGATGTAGATGAAATGCAGGCGTGCTGAGCAATGTGATGAAAGAACTGTGAGCAACAATTGCAAATTTCTTGCGTCGAAATAATCAGTACATCGATTTTGAGATGCTCAGGTGCAGGGCCGCATTATGCTTTGGGTGCTGAAGCACTGAGCCACAGGCCGAAAAGTGCCTCACGGTCACGGGAAAATAAAAAACTTACTATTTTAAATAACTTTTTTACTTTACTGATTTTACAAAAAAATGTTATTGTTCAAAAAAAGAAAACTCCTTTTTTTTTACGTCCACAGTAAATCTTGAGCACCACACCTCTAGGAGGTTTAATCCGTCCCTGCGGTCTAATAAGCGAATAAACTATGTGAAGCAATGATCAACGCCAATAGAGTGAGCACAAGCGAACGATGTGGTTAATACTTATCTGATTACTCTAAACCTTTGTTACAACATACATGCAAATCCTTACCTTCACCCAGCCAACAAAAATATTGACCCATCCAGCGACATTTTTGAGGTGTACTTCTCCAATCAAGACAGTCCTGCCACCGAACGATCTGTTGTTGGCAGGGTAATTCAGTTACTCGCCACTTTTGGCGCCACCTGACACTTTGTTGGCGTTGAGTGCAGATGTTACCTGTGAGGAGTAGAGCCGTCTTCTTGCATCCCCTTTTTATGCTGCCATCTCTTTTTCACGAACACTCTTGTCTTTTTTTGTGAGATACTATCGGAGAGCATCCCATTAAAAAAAAAAATCGTTTTCGTTTGTTAAGTTAAATCTGATGCGTCATTTCAAAAGATGGTTGGATGAGATTGACGGTAAAGAATGAAGGATAACTTTACGCTCAATATCATATTAAGGTTTCGGATTTTAATTTTTTTAAAGAGAAATACAAATTTAATTAGTTAAATCCGTCAACACGCTATAAACATGCGAAAACACTGGAGTGTTACGCGTTTCGAGACACTGCTTTCGTCTTTGTGCTTACGTGGAAAGCGGGTTTCCGTTTTTCCGGTATTTCGCACCCCAAGTGTGTAAAAAACAAGAAAACTTGGCTAGTACACAAACATTTGTCGCATATGATACAAAATGCTTATCTGAACTTTATGTTAAAAATAATGTCATGGTGGCTGGTGTACTATTTTCGTAAAAATGTACCTCACGGTATACAATTCAATATTTTTTTTTTGAAACAGTTGTATAGTGACACATAATAGCACTGGTTGTGTGCTGGCATGAAACCTGTTTTCTACGTTTTTGAACCCTAACGTAATTTACTGGGAACTGAGTACCGTGCAGCATTTAGTAGTAGAACGAAACCCACTTGGCATGACGGCCAAGGCACCAACATCACATTTTGTGGTCTGGGACTAAACAACAGCGGGCCCACCTCCCCCGACTGAAATAGGAATAAAAGTTACACTACGTTATAATATTCGTCTGCCTTAATTGTGCTGAGTTGGTTCATTCATTAATCCGGGCTGCTTACGTTTGAAGGCTTCCTTGTGCAACTGACTGACAGGCCTGAACTGCAAATACTGTTCTGTGCTCTGGCAGTTGGATTGGAGTTGTTGTGTGTATTCAGCTGCCCACCACCTCGTTTTGGGGACCCCGATGATAACCTAATGGTTAGCATGATCATCTCATACGCCAGAGGTTGCTCACCCTTGGTGTTGTCTGGAAGAGATGGACCCATGATGCTTCACGCTCATGTCTATTATGCATGTAAGAGGTTCCAGAAATTTGTGAATAGAATTAGCAAGCGAAATTTTCCCTCTTACTTTTTGGAGGTGTGGCTTTGCTGGAATTGCGTCGCTGGAAGTGTGGAAGGAAGCCCAAACCACAAAATGTAGCAGATCGGCTTCCCACCTTTAAATCTCGACAAGCACTCATTTCACTAGTCGATACGATTTCTGCTGGCTACCCAATCGTAATCCCTTAGCTCGCTCACTCTCCCACCGTCTTGGCAGTATTTCTCTTCCGTTTTTCGTGTTCCGCCTGCTTCCACCTTTCACTTTCCCCCATCAATCGCCCCTGTAAAGACTTCGCTGCAAACGCTTTTCGAAGTGCCGAGCCGTGAAATTTCATTCCAATTATCAGGCAAAGGCAGCAATTACTGAAGGCACAATCAATGATTAGCGCCTGCGCCCCGCTAACAACGACACCGCCGCTCGACGGAGCCGGAAGTGACGGAGCAGAGGACGGACCTGAATGAGGGCCAAAGATGAAGAGGACGCATGCGCACAATGCGCGACAATGACATTGACGCTGGAAGGAAGCCAGGCGTTGGGAAAAGGAGAGATTTGAATGCGGAAGAAAGAGAATTCAAACTGTTAATTATGTAATGATGTGCACTAAAATACTTGGTCTTCCTGGTTTGGTGTTTATAAAAGATGTTTAAATCCTTTTCAAAACACTTAGTGTGAAAGCACGCACTGCCTTTAACGGCAATGGGGTATGTAGCTTTAATGGATCCCCAACCAAGACTTTGGGTGAATCGTATGACCATTAAGAAGTGGTTGGAAATATACGCAAGATAGCAGCCTTTTGAATGATAATCGCCAGTGCCTTTTTTTAACATCCAAACTTGCCACGATGCTTAAACTGGCACATTTTGTTTTTCAACTATTTGGGGTCCACTGAGTATATTTGAGAATAAGCCTCGGTCGTAGTCTATTGACGGCGCTAGCTTTTTCCCCGAATAAATAAATTCCTAATTTATCGAATTTTCTGTTTTCTGATAATATTCGTTGTTGACGTAATTCTTAAGGCTTCATGGCACGGACGATGATAGATTCTTACCACTGTATGCAGTACAGAGTTTTCCTTAAAATTATTGCTTCAGTCGCCGATAACATATTTTCTCCTTTTGAGGGGGATATCGCACCTGAATGTCATTGTTGTCACCAACCGCTTACGGTTCATCATCTCCTTGTGGAATATCACCATCTTGACAGCGTTCGTCGCCGTATCTGTCTTCTACGAGACTTAGCGCGTCAGTTGGGCGACGAGTCTGTCCTCCTGTCCGGGGCTTTTTAACTTTTATCATCGTACAGATGTATGATAACATCTAGATTTGGGGTTTGTTTAACATCTCTGTAATGTGTGGTGCAGCAACAAGCCCCACTAAAGACCCACTAATGACGTAGCTGTCGACGCGCCATAAAGCCTTAATACCACTTCGCTTTTAACAATTGGAACTTTATTACATGGTGACTTCACCGTGAAGCAGTGGCTCTTATTTGAATGGTCATTCTCAGAGGAAAAGTAAGTGCAGCTAAGTGCTGATTCAACAGGTAGTCAATCTCCAACGAATAAAGTCGCACTAAGAAACAGAAGTATTTGTTTTCTTCCAATAAAATAACACGGCAGTGCAGTAGCAATTTGATAACAATTTAAGGAGTTGAATTAATACACCAAATCGATGCAAATTAAAATAAGTACAGCAAGCGCAGTAAGCCATTCTTGGGCACCTTTACGCAACCACTCGCCTTTGCATTCTCGCAGCTAGAAGATAGAAGTCATCTGAAATTCCAACATGGCGGCAGTTTTAGCTCTGCCGGCTCGCAACGAAAACAGTCAATAATGTGAGTTGAGAAGCGAATAGGGAAATTGTTTCGCCACGAGGAATTCTTTATCTTATTGTCACGGGTTGCAAGACTGCGAGCATTTACCCAAGCGATGTCGGATTTAGCTAATTCAGGTAGCGTTTATACAATGGCAACATCACCTTTGCCATCGCGATTCATTTCTAGCTGCGAGAATGCGTAAACGCGCCCTTACCATAATAAGCTAAGAATGTGAAAAGCATTTTTGGTTTGATTTTCTGTTCAACCTTTTTTTTTATTTAGTTGCCAACTGCCAAAGGGTGTGATAAAGCAGAGATTTAGTTAAAAAATTCATCTAATGTATCTTTGTTTAGGTATTATTTTATGAAAAGCACATATTTCATTAAGAATTGCATCATTATAGGAAATCAAGTTGGGCTGTTATTAATTGTTATAGCCTCTTAAATTATTTTTAGTCAGATGGAATGATAAGTTTGTCTAAGATGCTTAACCTTAGTAAGGGTTTGTTCAATGCTTCTTGAATATTTATTTCAGTGGATACTGAATCACTACTACTTCCAAAATAACACACAGAACAATGTAAAAAAAAAATACAGACATTATGGATTTATCCACAAATGAAATACTGTACAAAATACGGAATTACAGCACAGTTTTATTAATTTGGTAAAATGTACAACACTGAAGGACTCCCCCCCCCCCCCCGCCCCCCCGAGTAGGCATCAAGAATCTGAGAGATCCACTATCTACTGACTTTAAGGAACGACTTGATAGTTAATGAAAGCAGAAGGGCAAATTGCTTCTTTGGAAAGGAAACTTCGACTTTTTTGGTCTTTCCGCGCGAAATTATAGTTGCTTGTTGATGTTTATAATTTCATGACTAAATACGGATTCAAGCCTATTTACGTTGCCTTTTGGACTCACACTGCCTGAGCGGGGAATCGAACCCACGGCTTGCATCCGTATTCAGTTAACCAATTTCGAGCCCATTGGCTTTCCGTCCTGTAGAATTTCATGTACATTTTTAATTTATGTACCGAAATGTTATTTAACGTTTCTGTTTTTTTCTTCTTTTTTTTCAGGTTCGAACGTTATTCGTGAGTGGTCTACCAATGGACGCGAAACCGCGGGAACTTTACCTGCTCTTTAGGGCTTACAAGGTAAGAAAAAGAACCCTAGTTAGTTTACATGTGAATTAGATATTAATTAGAGATCCTATACATACGGCTGAAGCATAACACTTTAACCAAGAAGAAAATGTCCATTACAAGCCGAGTCTCATCACCTTAGACTTCCAAGTGTCGTGACTCGATAGGAATACTTTGTCCGTACGAAATGAAAATGTTATCACTAAATTTTCGATGACCCCTGAGACTCCCTTTCAATACCCTGAGAAAATCTTGATCCTCCCTCTCAAGGTCTAAAAATAATGCAACCCCCACCCAAAAAAAAAACACGTGTGCTTTTCGTGTGCTTAATGAAACTCTTTACAGATGATTTCCTATAGCCAAATTAAGTAAGTAGCACTCTGCACCACGATAACTTGCCTCGTTTTTAAAGAAAGGACAAGGTCGAGTTAAAAATGTTCTGTAAAACAGCGATGTTCCTTACAACCGTCTTGTGTCGAGTTTCATACAATAAGTATGATGAACGCACTGTTTGCTTGTTTCCCACACCCCTGACATAGTCAGCACCCGAAAGACAATATACCAAGGAACCAAGAAGCACCCTTGCAACCCGTTTACACAGTGAATTCCAACTTTGCTTTCTCGCTTGTCTGGCCAGCGCAAGACTCTGCACACCATCAGCATGTGTAACATGAAAAATACACCATGGTGCAAAAACCTTTTTCGAAAGTGATTTTAAAGAATTATTCACTCGATGAGACTAGCAAGGGACTACGGCCCTTTTTAAATTCTATCGCCGTAATAATGCATCAGCTAGAGCCCTACCTCCTCTTAAAGTTGACAGTGCCTTCATTTCCGATAATGCGGGGAAGGCGGAGGCTTTGGGTGAAGATTTCGCTATGAACACCATTGCTGACGACAATGCGATAACTCCGCCGCCAAGACAGATTTCCAACCCTACTGGAACATGTACTACAGTATCTTTTCCACAGAGCTTAGTTGTTTCCGCTCTTAATAAACTCAAACCTAGTAAACCCTATCGGCATTTCTTCTCAAAACTTTAACCTCTGAAATAAGCTACCCCTTATCCAAACTCTTTACACTGTCTTTTTTACAAAGTAAGCTCCCACAGATTTGGAGACAGGCAAACGTGATCCCAGTTTTTAAGAAGGGCTCCCCTTCGGGCCCCCTAAATTATAGGCCTATTGCATTAACATGCGTGGCTTGTAAAATCATGGAAACCATAATCCGGGATAAACTAGTTCGTTTTTTGAGTGAACATTCGGTTATTCGTATCGACCAATTCGGATTCGTTCCGCACGGGTCTGCTACATACCAATTACTGCTGGTCCTAGACCACTGGACTAGCGCATTGGATGTAGGCGCTCTTTCGGACACTGTGTATTTCGACTTTAAAAAAACATTTGAGTCCGTTATTCATCACAAACTCTTCCTTAAAATAAATTGTTGCGGTATTGGGGGTCTCCTTAAAAGTTGGCTAGAGTCCTTCCTCCATGAACGCCTCCAGAGGGTACAAATTGAAAACTCTTTTTCTTCCTGGTCAAAAGTGCCATATGGTGTTCCCCAGGGATCTGTTCTTGATCCCCTTCTCTTTGTAATTTATTTAAATGACTTGAAATTCGAAAACTGTAACTTATTTGGGTTCAAGTTTGCGGACGACCTGAAGGTTGGTACCGCGACTGTCGACTCGTCACTTTCCTCGGAACTGGAGGCTCAAATCCAAAATGTGGTTCATTGGTCGAAACAATGGCAGCTCCCTCTTTCCATCCAGAAATGCCACACTTTTTATGTAGGCAAACGGGATCAATGTTCAAGGTATACACTGGACCATTGTCTCCTGCCCGCTTCTGAAGAAGTGTGTGACCTCGGGATTTGGTTCACCCAAAATCTTAAATCTTCTCTACATTGTCGGAAGGTTTGTGCCTCTGCTTACCGTAGGTCCGCCATAGTAAATCGGTGCTTTACTTCTGGTAACACTGCTACGAAGGTCTGGGCTTTTAGAATCTTTGTGCGCCCGTTACTTGAATATGCAACTCCTGTCTGGTCGCCTTATTTGGCACACGACATCGATTTGATTGAGTCTGTCCAGCGTCGCTTTACGAAAGGCCTTCCTGGACTTAGAAATGTTGCATATGGGGTTCGCCTGAAGAGTTTGGGACTTGAACTTTTGGAATTGCGTCGAATTAAGTTTGATCTGATTCTTACATACAAGATTTTACACCACTTAATTGAGGTGGATCTTCCTTTTTTTGATCGAGCTCCAGGTCTGATCAACACGCGGGGTCACAATTGGAAACTGTCTGTTCAATCGGCTCGTCTTGACTGTCGACATAACTTCTTTTCGGTAAGGGTAGTGCCTATTTGGAATGCCCTTGGGGTTGAAACCGTAAATGCAGCTTCTGTGGCTTTGTTCCGTAAAATGCTTAACTCCGAACCGTTGGAAAAAATTCTTAAATGGCCTCTCTCTGTTTCCAACTAAATTTAAGTTTTTTGGGGGCTTCTTCTTTTAATTGTTGATCGGTGTAAGCGACTCCCCAGCCCTTCCGACTCCCTTCCGCTGGTTGTAGGCGGTAAATATGTATATTATTATTATATCATTATAGAAAGAGTGTCAAAATCGAACAAAACTTTACATGGCGGTTGCCCCCCAAAAGCTACGACGTTTTTAGTGCTGAACGTGCCTTTTTCGATGCCTAGAATTTTATTTTTCTTCTAGTTTGGGCAAAGTTATTTTGTGCCCCCCCCCCTCCTGGTACCAAAGCCTAAAAAATCATGAACCCCCTCGAGAGAACTCGAAAAATCCATGACACCGCCCCCCCCCCCCAATTTCCTCCCTCCACTCCCCCAGAGATAAATGATGACCAGTCCCTAAAAAGAAGTTCACAACTACCAATATAAAAAGTGTAGGTTTGCCAATATCGTGGGCGCGTAGGTCACCTCAATCAACATTATTATCTGAATACAAATTCTATTCTTTTAACGATATAGAAGATCTTGGCATCTTTGGTGGTAATTCCCTCAGTTTCCACTAACATGCTCCTTCCGCTGCCTACTGGCCTTACTTACACGGAAACTAAATTCAACAGAGGAGATTGATGGAGACGAAGAGTCCTTTAAAATTCTACGTGAAATTGACATACCGACTCCTAACATCATTCCACAAAAGCCAGAGGTCACAGCTTAAAATTGCAAGCCATCGCTTTTAAAACTAAACTCGTGTAAAACATTTTTTGCCAAGCATGTAGTTCAATTATGGAACAGCCTTCATTCATCGATGGTTAATGATGTAGTTTATTCTTGAAAGTGTGGCAGTGTTTCGCGAGCAGCAAAGAGCATTACGAATATCTGAGATCTCCAAACGTTATTTTAAATGGTAAACACTCTTGTTGTCGCTAACTTTCGAGTCGTTCATACAGTTTGACCTTTTCAAGGATCAACGAATTACAAATCATACAAATTATACGAATATTGAATTTTATACAGTATTAAAATCTTGAAGAAGCATGTTCTTCTTTTCTTTCTTTCTGTGGTTGTGAACAAGGAACACGAAACAAGGACATGAACAAAAATGTTAGCTGTTCCTATGTGTACACTAGGGTGGAATGAAAAAACAAATTTGAAATTCGAAATGTCATAGTGCGGAAAAGTTGCCTTTTAGCATCACTACCACACACAATATATTTCGTCACTCTGAGGTTATATCTTTAGGTGCCACAAATGCCTTCAAGTTTAACATTCTACGTCAATGGGCGGAACGGCAAAAAAAAGCAAAAATTACGATTTGATTGGTTTGCAATGTAATTTTAACATTATCTCATTTGATATTCTCAGAAACCATGTAAACAATGCTGTAATTAAAAGGAATTTAATTTTTGTTCAAAACTTCTGCCTATTTTCTGTTTATTCAGTTCTGGAAAAAATCCTTGAAATTGTGGTTAGCTTTTATGGTTTCTTTCCTTATCAAACGAGATAATATTAAAATTAAAATTCTAAACCGATCAAATCATCATTTTTGGCTTTTTTGCCATTCCGCCCATCGACGTACAATGTTAAACTTGAAGGCCTTTGTGGCAACTGAAGACACGACCTCAGAGTGACGACATTTGTTTGTGTGTGGTAGTGATGCTAGAAGGCTACTTTTCCGCACAATGACATTTCGAATTTCAAAAATTTAATTTTTCCATACCTCTGGTTTGCTGATTTTCACCTCACATCAGAACGCTGCTTTAAGTCAAAACACATTTTCTTTTTCATTATCATGAATTGTATTCTCAGCACCCTCTTCAGAAACATAAAAAAATTAATATTCACTGAGGAGAACGTTAAAACAAAAGGGCCCTTAATGATCCCGGACGAAAATAAAATCAATAGTCGTAAGTTATTTGCTCAACTATCCTCCACAATGAGTAACAAGAATTCTGTATTAAACAAAAGAGGATTGCACATGGCGCCAAAAAGACCGAGATCTTGAAAAAAATCCCCTTGAAACTTGATGAAGAGAAAGAAGGTGCAGTTGGTTTGGGGAGGTGGGGGTGGGAGGATGGTTTGGAAGGCGAAACTTGGTCAACAGCCAAGGCAGGAGCAATCGATGACCTCAAATTCTTTAAAAGAGAAAAAAAAAGTAAAAAGAAAAGAATTGAGATTGACCATTGCAGGAAAGAGCGAACACGGAAGACAAGTTGGAAATCACGGCTGGGGCGAGAAAAGAACGAGAGAAGATCTTGAGTGGGTGAATTACAACGAGACACAGGGAGGGGGAGGGGAATCGGGCAGGATGGGTTTCGACAGGCAGGAGGGTTTATAAAAATGGGAGGCGACGGGAGACCTGCGATACATTTTGGAGATTTCAGGGTACGGACTGAATTTCCGCAATGCCACAGTTAAGGGACTAGCATACAATTGTTAGGTGGGGCCAACCAACGGGTTTCAGTGGATGCCGAATAAGGCTTAGCTGACAAAATAAGGCAAGTAGTCCTTGTCGTGTGGTTATTACATTTTGGAGCGTTAGTCTGCTCAGGCTCGCCTGACTTACATGGACAACTCTAACCTGGACTTAGGGAGGGCCATCGATTCTAGGCTTGCTTGAGAGTTAGAGGATGGCAACAGTTTTCGGGTTATTAATTGGTTAAAATGCGAATTCTAGTCGTCACGGGTTGCATTGAAGCACTGGCAAGTGGGTTGGATTTCAGTTTGGGGCGAAGGGCCAAAAGGGAAATAGTTCTAATTGGTTTAACCGAAATGACCTTATGATGTCGGCAGTTTGGAGGATCGTGGCGAATGATTCTTTTTCGGTTAAAAAAATAATTGTTGGGAGCACAGGGCTGAAGATAAGGCGAGTTCGAGCCATTACAATTGATAACGTACTACATTAATTATAGACAATTTGTATACCACATATTGTTACAACAATAGATCGAAAATCATCTCTATTAACAATGAAAGCTCATTTGACGATGGGCCAATGCAAATTAACATCATGATGATATGTGGCTTGGGAGATGTTACAAATGACGTCACTAGAGCGACTTCGTTGGCGTGGCATTGCATCAATAGTTGAGGTCCGAAATTAATCCCCCAACAACATACTGTCGTAAACTAAGAAATAAATTCCTCGTGTGCAACAAATACGTTGTAGAATAGGAAAGCTTATGGAATTCTTCTTGCTTAGGTTTGTTATGTGAAGGTGGACGCCTATCACTTTTTCTTTTACGAATCAGAAGGGAGGTAATTTCCATATTCCCTAATATCGGGTTAAGCACTATGTTAAAACCATTTTTCCAACATGGTGAAATGTTCTTCAGTTTTGTAGAATAGCAACAACAACGTCATACTAGCTAGAATCTGCAAGGGGTACTGAATACAATGCCTCTTTAATTAGGCCGATGCTGTGAAAGTCGGTTTTTCTTAGGCCTTAAAACATTATTTTGTTGTTTATGGACTGTCGTTATTAGATTTCAGTGATTGCTCGAGAAGTTTTGCAATAATCAACTTAGTTCCATGGTAGCTGAACATATTAAAAAACATCAGCAGTACAATTCGTATTCAGTTAAATACAAGCTTTTAAAATTGTGTTTCAGTAAGAGCCCATTTTTATTGCATGTAATTACAGCTTAAACTATTTTTAACTACTTAGTGTAATGTGATTTTATTCATTTACACCTTATTTGTATTCAGTTGCAGATGTTATCTCAAATAATTACAAACACAATTTGGATAAAAGCGTTGAATAAATAGAAATAAATCGATGGAAATAATATATAAAGGAAAATTGGAAATAAGCCATCATCGAAAATCACACACTAGAAATAACGTAGTCCCATACGCCACCTTTATGCACTTACATTTCATTCAAGTGACATGACCCGGATTCAAACTGGCGCACTAGTCCATCACCAGATCACCACCATAGCGCCTTTACCGTTACGGCCACTTGTCAAGTGGCAGAAAAATAACTCACTGAAACTGATATTAAGTTCCCAACCTGACAGGACATTCAGTTGAATGGAGTTGTGGGTTCAGTGACTTATCTTCATGCCAATGGACAAATGGCCATGTCGCTAAAGGCGGTGTGGTAGTGATCTGGTGATGGATTGGTTTGCCAGTTCGAATCCGGTTACATCACTTGAATGAAACGTACGTGTATAACGGTGGCTTACGGTACTACGTTATTTCCAGTGTAGGATTTTTGCTGTTGCTCGAAATGGAGATGGTATTTACAATTTACCTTCATAAAATCATTGAATAGAAAAAATTGGGATAAGGCCTTTGGGAAGCGAACGTCAAATTCCATAGGTCAGTTGCATGTAACTAACCTAAATACTAGCCTACATACTTGTTAAAATTATACATTTTTATTTGGAGAATGTGAGGCCATAGATTCGCTGTTTGTTGTTTCCTGTTTAAAAAAAAAAATGGTTTAAAAGTTTGAAAAGAATTTTTGGCGCTTTAATTTTTTGCAGAATTAAATCGCACTGCGATGAATCTTACACGATTCAAAGCTTTCGCCCGTATTATAATTAGTAATTAACAAAGGGACGTAGGTGGCGTTGATGAGCTAATCGTGCTCCACACCTATCGCAGCTCGTGTGCTTCTTGGCTGTGTGGAGCTGACATCGCTTTCCTTGTGCCAACGCCCGTAAGTCTGACAATCGAGTCCCAGATAAGATCGCCAAATGTCCGCAGGCCAATTTCACGACAACCGACAATCTTTTTTTCTTCTTCGTCTTCCTTCCCTTTGTGACGTATGTCTCGTTCAACATCACGTTTTGCTGCGAGTTTATTACGAGACCACGAGGTTAGAAGCCGCCATTTGTAAGGGCAGCCCCCTCTAGTTGATGGCAACGAGGCTACGGCCACTCATTTCCGGTCAAAGAAACAACATAAGTCACAATGTTCCTCGTACCTTCCCTCCTTTCCCCTCCGACTCACTTAACCACCCGTAACTGCGGACATTCCGTTATTTCTAGCCGAACGTTTAGAGGGGACAACATGCCAATAAAATACCCTAAAAAATTAGGAACAATGGGAAATGAACTGATTGTTTGAGGTAATTTCAGCAACTGCTACATAAGGAGGAAACCGGAAGTAGAGCATGACCTGGACATGCTGTGGCGTATTTGTGGCTTTGAGGCTTCGTTTTCAGTGTTTGTGTTCTCAAAAACAATAGGAAAGTAATCTTAGAAAATAGCTGAACTCACTCTGAAGAGTATTTAAACTAAAACTCTGCCGTAGCACAGTGAAAATTAATGATTTCGGATATAAAAAAAAACAATGTTTTTCTAATAACAATTACTATTACCGTGGCGTAATAATGAGTCTTTCAAGTACAGCATTTGTTCAAATTTTATTAGTTTGTAGTCATTACAAACTTGTCATTTTCTTGTTTTACGATCGTAATTGCCTGGAAATTCTCGTACACTGTGTGCCATTGTGGTTCTTCTCAGCACCGACCAAGAGTAGTTAATCGATTGTTGAAGGTTTTGTTTTGGTAGTGTATTTGTCTGAAGTTTTATCATATAGTTGTTGGTATTGTCGGTCAAGTTAGGCTCTTATAGGTCAGTGGTTAGGTAAATGTTTTGATTCGGGCTACGAAAGCGTACTACATATTCGATTATTTCTGCCCGGCTGGAGTATAGCATCATATAGAAGCAAACTTGGTGGCTGGTGCGTTAATCTTGTAGCTTTACCGCTCGTATAAAAACATTAAATATAGCTAAAGACGTCCGCACAAAAGACTAAAAATGAATGAATTGTTATTACCAGGAGGAAATGAAAGCTGCGTATGCTTTATTAATGTCCTCCTGTTAATACTGATTTCCATTGTTACGTCTAGGTAATAATTGTTACCAGAAAATGTTTTTTGCTTATGTCGCTAAACTTTACCATTACCTCGCCTCAAGTGTTGCTTTTTTTCTTTTTCTTTTCAGGGTTACGAAAGCTCTTTACTAAAAGTCACAAGTAAAAACGGCAAAACGGCATCGGTAAGTAATATTTTAAATTTCATTCATGTTTTGGCAAATGCAATTTGTACAGCCACGTCTAATGAAAACGGAAAGCTTCACTGCTGTGCAATTTTAGTCATTCATTAGTTCGTAGTGCACTTAGTAGGCTACTACCAGCCAATAACTGTTATCTTTCACATATGGTAAGCTATACATCGTGTGGCCGAAGTGGTTTAATTAATGGATCAACCCTGTCTATAGCTGTTCTGATATGAGCAGCCAGTGTCCACTGTGTGCGACGATACCTTTCACCACTTAGTGTATATACTCGTAGTGTTTTTTCTTTTATTTTTAGTCATAGTTTCTCCGAGTGTTTTTTTTTTTTTTTTTGTTTAATGCTCTTATAGCTCTTTTCTTCTAACCTTTAAACATATTGACTAAGTTATAGACTAGTTACCAATATCCAAAATGTGACGCCTATTTTTTATCAACAATCATAATACGGTGTAGTTTTCTTCAAAAGTCCAATGATTATTGGAAATAAAAGATTTTAAATGTTAATCAACAGTTAAAAGATAAAGGGAGAGATTATGAATGATTTCCTCAGCAAAACGCCGCCGCCAATCGCGTGTTGTGACCTCAAACAGTTTCAGCCTTATCGACATTTCAATGAAAGTGCCGAACCCCAAATGTCGGCACCGACCGATCCAGTATCGGTATCAGTTCCGGCGTAGGACTTTATTTGTGTGTGTATGACCATTATAAGAGCGCTTAAACTGTATCACCCTTGTAAAGGCTTTCATATAGCTTGCGTACAGCATTTTAGCCGGCACCAACTTTTTCTTTTCTACTCAACATTAAAAAAAAAAGAAACACCTGTACAACTATGCATAAGATTGCATGAAAAAGTCGTTTCGAGAGACTATTTAGCATGGGTATGCATGGAAACGTAAAGAAATGCGAAAAGCATTATTGCTGCTCTGTGTTAACCCACGCTTGTATTTACCACCTTCACATCTTTTGTAATCCATGTGAAGTCCTGAATAATGTGAAGATGCTTGCAATATGGGAAAAAGAATTTCGAATTATAAGCTTTTATTCGCTTTTCGACTTGCTTTAAAGATTAATTTTTACAAATTTGTTTTTGAAGTTACAGGGTATGGAGTGAAGAAAAGGGTTAGCTACTGTACGTGTTTAACTTTTTGAAACTTAACTAGCCACGTATTTGCTTCGCTCACTCTAATTGACGTCGATCCATGCGTTACATAATTTTTTTGATCCCAAGAGCATTACTGAATCCATGCTACATGCAATTGTTTCTCACATTTCGTTCATCACATTCCTCAGCACGCCTGCTTTTTACCTACATCATTCAAAACATTCGATTTGTTTGTTTGCACGTTTGTTCGTCTACTCCTGCGGAAGTAGGGAAGTAAAGAGTAGCGCTAAACGAAAGATTGAGAGAGCAAACAAAAGGAAAAGGTTGAGCTTACGTGGAAATCCCTCGCTTTGCTCGCTGAATCCACGCACCTCCGTGCTTCAGAAACGCAAATGTCTGACAAACTTTGAAAACGTATTGTTCTGCTTTTTCCGTGCATACAGTCAAATGCAGCAAAACTATTTTCAGATCTGTAAGTAGTATGGTGCACAATATGTCGTCCTTTTAGGCTTTTTCCAATCAATTTTCTTTATGAAAAGTTTAGCTTAACAGTAACTGAGCACTTCTCAGAGTTCTGTTTCGCTTATTTGAGGGTCAATAAATTAAGTCACTGCTTTAAAAATAGGCCTATCCGAAGCGTAATTTCATTATCTTTCATTACTCATTACTCTCATCTTTGTAGGTGCCTTTGTTCCAGAGGAGTAGAGGTACACGCACGCACATCGTACGTTTTTAATAATGACAATATTAAATATCGACTAAAGTTTTAGAAATTAGGACGAAAAAATCGGAAGGTTTTAACTACTATTTCTAAAGATTGTAATTTTGAAAGCAGTCAAATTTAGTTTAACTTAAAATAAATAGCTTAGATGAAAGCTGTACATAATTAGGCCTACAGAAAAAAAAATCGAAAATCTAACAGCGAAAGTCATACAGTACGAGCTACGTAATATAGTACCTTTATGTACGTTTGTTTCATTTAAGTGGCATGACCTAGATTCGAACTTGCAAACCTTAACGAGATCACTGCGTATGTATTCGTTCGTCAGCTGGTTGGAACCTGTAGTCATGAACACATGGTTAGAGAGGGCAGTGTGTTAGTGATGTGGTGAAGAGCAGGTTTTCTAGTTCGCATTCGGAACACGTCACTGTTGGTCCATTTCCGACTAAACATTACAAAAATAAATCCCCAGTAAAGATCGGAGCGTGTACATAATTAGAAGGATGAATATCACAATTGTTTTTGAAATACGTCGCTACACTCTATTTAATTACCGTGTGGAGCAAATTTGCTGCTTCTACTCCCCCCCCCCCCCCCAATTGTTCCTTACATCGTTAATATGTGATCGCAGATCTCACTTAAAGCTTGGTTTTATGAGACGATTAAGGCGAATGTGCACATCATGACTGGAGATTTTAATTAGAGACGGTTAAGTCCTTTACTAACACCTCCCCTCCTCCCCGTCCTCAACCCCCTCCAACATCATCCACCCTTGAAATTCGTTTAAACAGCCGGATTCAACATTTCTGCGTGGTCTTCCTTCCATTTCCAATAATAATTATTGATTGTGCTGGCAATGTCGACACAAGTCATAACCCGTTGAGTTTTAACTTTGTGAAAAAAGCCAAAGCTGTTATTATTATTATGCCAGGAGGGCAACTTAAAACATCACGTGACTGTTTAATGGCGCGTGCTCAGGGGTTGTGCCAGGCTCGTATATTTACAACTTGTTCCCAGCTAGAAAATAAATGGGAGCGCCATAGCTTCCGCATAAACGCCCGTTGAGCCTTCAGACGTCGACATTATGTACGCCTTTCTGGCTTTTGTACGTGGGTGGATAGGCAACATGAGATGGGGTGGCGAAATAAATCTTGCATCCCACTGTCGCATGCCAGCTCAATTATGGACTAAACTTGCACAGTACACCGAGGAGGTGTTTTGTGTCCGATCAGAGCATTCAACGGAAACACAGAATCAGGAACACAGCATGACATGACGGAAATGTCAAACGGGGTTGCATGTTTCACATCTGCTTGTTATCTGATGTCATCATAGTTGTTGCTTATGCCATCTCGTTTCATATTCTGTCATGTTTTAAAAATGTGACATGCCCCTTAAGTGTCCTGTAATTTGTACAGGAAGTAGATGTCTACCAACAACGTTCATTTGGCTTTCCGTCCTGGTTGTTCACGGACAAATATTATCACTTTTGTAGGAATTTTAGCAAGTTTTACCAATTTGTTACTTTGTAGCATATTTGTCAGTGTATAGCAAACTTGTCGCTTGGTAGCAAATCAACAATTCACAGTCCTCGCTCTGTCCTTGGCCGTCGGGGGGGGGGGGGGGGTACGATGCCGCAGTGTTCGTCTATTGGCTGGCTTGGCCACGGAGGGAAGGCCGGGGCTTCGTCCGTGTTGGGGCTCGAGCGTGGGAGGTCGACCTCTTACCCTGAGCGTTGGATTCCATCTCTTGTTGACGGGCAGCCCATTCCGTATTTATACGCTCGGCGTATTTCCGGGTTGGGAGGCCGTATACAGTGGGTCATGAGTCAGCCACAGGTTTCCCTGTAGCCTGGCTCTGCGCCACTGGAAACCGGCCAGGTGCACTGCGGCGCACCTTGTCCATGCGTGGAATTACGCACAAGGTGCACCATTACCAATGTAACACGTTACATTACATCCCCTCTTTAGTCAAATTGTTCGGTCGTTTGAAATTCAGTTTCTTAATCCACTGAGAATCATTTGGATAGGTTTGACCTGGGTCTCCCATGTTAAAGCCGAAATTTGGAAACTTAATTTCTCCGCCGTCGTTCAACATTTTCCACTGAAATTTACTATATAAGCCTTATGGGACTTGGGCAACATGTGTACCAACTTTTATTAATTTCATATTTGTCAGATTGGAGATCTGGACTTCAGCTGGAATCGTGAGTTTGCCTTATGTGGTGGTGGTGGACTTTGGACACCTTTATACAATGATCTCTACAGACTAAACCATTTGTCGTAGAAAGCTGATTCCTAGCTCATTTGAAAAATCTACTTCCGGAGGTGCGCCCTATATAGAAATAGAAATTTCAATTGGTCGCCCCGTTCTGGAGTTACGGAGCCCTGAACGATCCATTTTATTGTTGTACATTGTTTTTAACATTGTTTCTATGCAACAATGCCCATCAGCTAACGCCAGACGGAAAGCGTAAGCAAAATCTAACAATATTGGTGGGCCAACAATTTACCCGCGCGTGAAGAGGAAGCATTATCCTTATTACGAATGGATTTATGTAATGATTTCGCGTCATTCTCTCGTGTTAAAGCTAAAATGTACGTTGCCCATTTGGCTTGCCGTCCTATATTACAAATACGGACAAAGGCGATGATAGACAGCTGCGGACAAACCAACTTCCAAAAGAAAGACTTGCACTGAATGAGCGAGCGAAGCGAGCGAAATTCTGTGCCTTTTGCAACGAATGCAGACAACTAGCTTGGTATGTCAAAGTATCACGAATTAGAAAACAAAAACGAGCTCGTTTGATGTTTAAGTAAGGTTTAACTGATCCGAAGTCAAAACAGCAAAGGAATACAAATAAACTTTCCTGTAAGGTTTCACATACAGCAGTGTACCTGTACTGTTTAGTCCACGTGAAACCTTACTGCTGTATTCAACCGTTAGACACGTAAATAAAATCAAACCATATCCCAACTTTCAAAATTGTTTTAAGAATAATATAGTGTATAATACAGGCTACACACTCGCCCAATTTCGGGGCTAAATTTTTCATCATCATTCTAGTTCGGTTGTCTCCTTTCCGTTCATCCTATTGATACATACACCAATTTTTAAGATTTCATATTCAAGACTTCAGGGCTGGTATTTCATTTTTATTTTCAATGATATTTCCAGGATATCAAGGAGTCGCACGAACCCTGAATTAGTTAATCTGTAGGTCTGTACTAAGCACACTAAAAGTATGGTTTTTGCGTTTTTTCAGCGATGTCCTTTAGCCAAGTATAATGAACCAATCAGACACATCGTGTTCTAAAGTAAAAACTGTAAAAATATGTGAATACAGCAGTAAGGTTTCACGTGGACTAAACAGTACAGGAACACTGCTGTATGTGAAACAGTGTTACAGGAAAGTTTATTTGCGTTCATTTGCTGTTTTGACTTCGGATCAGTTAAACCTTACTTAAACATCAAACGAGCTCTTTTTTGTTTTCTAATTATGGTATATCATTAGCTCACTGTGTGTTCCCTAGGCCGTTCTTGGTGTCGCGTTTCCGGGATTGCTCCCTATTCCAGGATAAAGTCCACGGCTTTGTTTGCTCGCTGTGCTTGGGTTCCCTGGAACCGTCACGAAGCTCAAAGTGCCTTTGCATACAATGGACCATGCACGTGTTAGGGATTCAGTTTTGTTCCATACTTGAGATCCTATTAGCTGACAATGGCTCAATCTCTGAATTCAATCTCTTGAATGGTTTCAGTGATTACTGGCCTAAAGTTATGAATGGGGGGGGGGGGGAGGCGGTTTGGCCGCATTATTACTCCCTAATAAATTTAGTAATCCTTCGTAAGATATTGTTACGACCTGTGACTTTACTCCAATTTCAGTGTCTCATTATGATGAGCATTAGTGAGCAACGCCAAACTTTCAGCTCCATAAGCTTTCATAGTGTATACATCGTTAAAACGTACAACGTGCGTGCGTGTTCATACTTTTACTCCTCTTGAAATAAGGCACCCACGAGCCCACGAGTAGCGCTCAATGAAAGTTAAGTAAAATACGCTAAGGATTGGCCGATTTTCGTCGCTGTAATGGTTGTTATACTCTTTAGGCAAACGTATCAGAAAGAAACCGGTTTCAAAAAATCTAAAAGGACGAAATATAGACAGATACACTGCATATAGACAGACGCACTGTAAAAGCAGACCTATAACGTTTCTGAAGCACGGATGTGCGTGGATTGAGCGAGAAAGCGAGCGATTTCCAATTAAAGTAAACTTTTTCAACGCGTTTCTCGCTTTGCTTTCTCAACCTTTCATTTGGCGCTACTCTCATCTTCGCAGAGGCCTTACTTCCGGATGAGTAGGTGCACAAACACGCAAACAAACAAATTGTACATTGTGAATGATATATATGAAATGCAGGTGTGCTGAGGAATGTGATGAACGAAATGGGAGCAACAATCGCTATTAGCTTACGTCGAAAAAATCAGTACATGATCTGGTGATCGAATAAACTAAGTGAAGCAAGGGTTGACGCCAATAGATTGAGCGAAGTGTACGAACTTAAACTGGTTGAACTTAAACTGGTTGAACTTAAACTGGTTGAACGAACTGGTTGAACTTAAAATCTGTGTCATCAAAAGTAAGTAAGACATGCATTACCCAAAACAGATTTTTCACTTCCATTCCACGTTAGCCGAAATCTTCGACAAATTCAGGCAGAATATGCCAAAACTATTCATCAAGTATTTTAATTAAATAACTTCAATATTCCCAAGCCGTATTGTCGTAAAAATAGCTCTATACGCAAACGACATTACCTGCGCTGTGGGCGATCACGAGTCAATACTTGAAAGCTGCAGGCAATCTGACTGCCCAGTTGTTGTGGTCATGTATGAAACGTTGCCGGCCCACGCATTTCCATTGATTGAATGATGGATTGTCCGCAAAATAGGATGTTGAATGGAAGGCCAAATATACATGAGACGTCCAATTACTATTAAATCGGTAGAAAATAATAAAATTCTGCGTAGGTTGGTGATGTGATGGAGAGAATAGGGAATCGGGGGAAGGGAGGGAGGGGGGGTATGAATTTACGTTTTACATAAATAAATGAAGTGCATACATTTGTTGGGAAGTATACTAACGTGAATACTTGTACGTTCCAAATTTAAATTCTTATCCCTTTTGAATACCACTAAACGGAGAAGAAGCCATCTGATTCTTGTGCCAGGAGTGTCATAAAGGGGACTCCTAGTATCGAACAAAGGAGTGTCTATGCTAATACTACCCCACGTTGCATTTCACGTTCGGGTTCATGACCCTGTACGCCAATAGTGGATAAGTAGTGTTCGGGGATAAGCTACAAAAACGCTGTAGTAACTAATATGTGGTTGGAAAGATACCACTCGTGCTACAATTACTTCACGCATGCGGTAATTTCGGATGCAACAGCATTGAAGCGACCTGGAAGTGAGGTAGAAGATTCATTCTTCAAGCCAAGGCCCACTGGAGTAGAAATAGCTTGTTTTGCCTCCTGGCTCAATGCCTATTCTGGCGAGGGCTGAAAATTAACAACTCTTGCTTTGGTAAAATATGAATTTTCTGATGTCGAATTTTCTGATGTCAGTTTCTCTCCCGGACGGCCTTGGCATTTATGAACTCCTGCTGTTTTTTTTGTTTTTCCTTTTTTTTTTTTTTTTAGCTTTTAGTACAATTTAAGAAAATTTTTTATTTTGGGCTCAACTTTATGCCTGCAGGGAAGGCAACAGGTTCAAATTCAACACCTGGGTGTGGTACATTAATTTGTGTACGTTATTATACTGTACACCATGTTTTTTTTTTTAAACCAGCTATACAAACATAATATTGTAAATTGCGCATTTACATTGACACCCGCCCTCCCTTGACCTGGATGTCAATCTCGGAATGACAAATAGAAACCGAACCAGGAGCATTGGAGCCGTTTGATTTATTTATTTCTCATAAATAGTGATGAAATAGAAAAATCTGGAAATTGTTCAAATGCAGGTGTTTTATTTAATTTCTTTACACGAGGACACGATGATAGCATCCAAGTTTGGTGTGTTGAAATATAAGTGAACGATGTAGTATTTTATATTTGTTCAGCAGAAATAAATTATAAATGTTCTTTTATAAGTGCTATGGAAAAACGCCTGATATCATATTTACAAAATTAAAAGATTTTAGCAGTTTAGAAATGTGCTGGTTAAGCGGTGATAGCTGCTCAAAGGAACTGGACTAGTCCGCGACAAAGTCTCGGTCAAAATGCGGAGACACTACCTTCACTTTGCAATTTCACTTTGGTGAAATTTGAGCCAAGGCATTTGACCTAATTTAACGTGTAACAACAACACAGAAAAAACCAAACGAAACATTTTTTTCCTCCTGCTATTTGTTCCCCACGCACATTAATATTTTAGTATTTGGTGAGCAGTTGGTTGTTATGGAGGGTGGGGGGAGCCCTAGAAGGCCCCTTTTCTTTCAAAAGATTCTGGGGACTTTTCTTTTATCTTGTTATCCGTAAAGCCAGCAGGATTGATCACCGAAAAGTCCTCCTTGAAAGCCCTTTTTACTGAAAAGGCTCTTTCAGTTGTGTTGAGTATGAAGATCCTTGTAAAAAAAAATTGTATCAGTCTTTGAAAAATTCTTTCAAAATTATATTGGGTTTAGAAAAAAGTTTGGAAATGCTAGAATTTGTTATGTGATCTTGTGCGCTCCCTGCCAAGTCTTTCTGAGAAGGAAACTAAGCTCTTCCAATTGACAAAGTTTCATGCAGCCTATATTTCATCCTTCTTTCATGTAGTTTTCATGAAATTGTATGTTTTGTTTATGGTCATTTACGAAGTTTTGAAGAAAACACAAGTGTTTGTAGCATCTGAAGGGTTTTTCTCCTTATCTTTTCAGCCGGTCGGCTTCGTGACGTTTAATACTCGTTCAGGCGCTGAAGCTGCGAAACAAGCCTTGCAGGTAAGATCTATTAAAATTGTAACTTTTATAAAAGATGTATAGGGCTAAACACTTCTTGGAAGATGCTAGTTTATTTTAACACTATTGATTTTCAATAAATGTTTTAATTAGCTCTTTAATATTCTACAAACAAACTAAAAAAGGAGTCGGATAGTAGTTGGGTGGTCCTTGAGTTTCGTCTTTAATTAAATCTACAGAACGATTGCTTTTCAGAGTTAGTGTTCCCATTGGAGACGCATTCGCGTTAAAGTTTCCCCTAGAGTTCGGCTCACCCCCATGACTCTTGGGTCTTAATCGAAGCCAGCAAACGGCCACATGAAATCTGCCACGTGTACCGTCTCTTCAACCTTCTTCAGCCGGAATAAAATGTACGTGAATTTGTAATTTACCGATGGCAGACTAACGGGAAAAATTGTTAATCATTACTTTGCGAGCCTTACGGAATATCTAATTTTAACCAATAGCAAAGAAAACTACAAAAACGAAGGATCCTACAAAACTTTGTTAACTGCCAGACTTCACGTAAAGTAATTCACATAAATCAACAAGCACACTAGTTGTCCGCCCCCCCCCCCCCCAAGTTTATTGTGAGACATCATTGTCAGCAAGTCGTTATTTCAATCAATCCGCCATTCTTTCATTGGCGACCACTGGCTATGGTACATTATCTGAAGGTTGTGGATTCGCGGTTTTCGAGAATTTCATCATGGTGAGGGTAATAAATATGCGGCCAGCCATGCAGCCTAGATTTTGTTAAAATTGGCGTTGTTTGAACCCTAGCTATCTCTCAATAAAATGCGTCTCCTGCTTCTAGGTGAATAAAGGTTTTAAACATCGTTGATTTTTCTGTTTTTTTTTCTTTCGTGTGTAACGGAACTAAGTACTGATAAAATTTTGTACCACTCAGATGCGACTGATCTGGTTGAAATTTGGCATTCAGTTCACATTTGACTGGCAATCGTGCTTATTATGTTTTGACTATTGGCGAGGCACTAACAGCAAATATTGCGAAGTCTTCCCCTTAGAAAGTAGTGTTATCACCCCCACCATTGAGCAACCGTCAAGATAAGCCCACCGACTATTACTTCAGACGTTAAATGAAAAACTTGACCATTGCTAACAAAGGTAGTAATGGTCAGGTTTTTCATTTAACTTCTCAACTAGCAGTTCGTATGCTTAGCTTAGCGGTTGTTTGTTGGCGGTGGTGATATCATTACTTTATAACGAGAAAGTACACGATTTAGAAAACTTGGTGGCAGCCATTTTTATACTGGTACCATTCGGATGAAACTTGGCGGGTTCGTTCATCAAAGTGGGTTTTGGTTGTGATTTTAATACAACAATAAAACCTAAATGTTTTATGGGGATCTCTAGTGGAAAATTAGTTTTGTGTAAAACAGGATTAATTTTAAGGCTTCATATTCGACATCAATAGGTAGATTGAGATGACGCTTTATAGCAGTCATTGCGAACGAGATTGCTTCGTATTAAATACCATCATACAACGTTAGTCCTATTGTTCCATCTTTTACTAGCATGAACTTCTAATGGGCAGATGTTCCAGCTGGGCTATTTACAGTATCTTGCCCGCAAAGGTTATAACTTTTAAAGGCCTTGCGTAAATATTGCGACAGAGGTAATTTGCTAAGGTTATTTTCTTCATGTTCAGTTAAAGGTCATATGTTATTGGGGGACTTTTCAAGAAACGGGTCTTATAAGTTTGCCCCTTATTTCTGCAGAAATTGCAGGTCATGACTTCTATTAAATGTTGGATTCTGAGCAAAACCACACTTGATCTAAGTGTGTCATGATATAGAACTTAATTCTACAAACACAAATGAAACACACTCGTGGAAAAAAAAAACACATGGAAAAAAACTGCTGCACAATAATATCGAAATAACATTGTATTAACTCCAACACAATAAAATTTAGGCACAACTAACTGGCTCTGTAGATTTATAAACTTTTAAAAAGGTTCTCTGGTTCTATATAATCACAAAACAACTTATCAAAACCAAACTTAAGGATCACTTAACTGCTTTAGTCACCATTCGTAAACGTCATGTACGGCCTACTGAAAAATAAAAGCCTGACTTGTGTAAATTTTTCTGTCAATAGTGTGCCGACCTCTACTTGTTGTCAGCATGATTGTATACATTGAGATTAGGCTCTCCTAATTTTCGGCTCTCGTTAAAGGCCAATCCATTAGTGTATTTACCATCCTACTGGATGGTGCCACCGCCATTTTTGTACGCAAAGTAATGGAAGCCATACGTAAATGACGTCACGCAATTTTTTTCATGTTTTGTCTCCCTTCCCCGTCACACTTTGTCACAACTTTCACGAACCCTCCTCCTTAGAAAATGATGTCACAGAGAGGTCGAACCCCGTTCCCCTTCGTTACCGATGAAGAGAATAACAATTTTGGAAAATCTGCTGAACTTTTTCGTGGCATGAAATTCTTCCGAATTTATCATAATTTATAATGACATTTTTTTTGCTCTTTATCCTGTCGTTTTAATAGTTATTATTAGTGTATGTGTGACTTCACAAATTTCCTACCCCGCCTCCTTGTCTAACACTGTGATCCGTGAATCCCTCCCTCTAGCGTGACATCATATTGTATGCCATGCAGGGCGAAAAAAAACCGCTTGAAGAACTGTTGGCGCCCTCCAGACGCCATCTGTAAAACTAAAATATTGGCCACTAACGTCCAAACTCATTCCAATGTAAACACTCATGCTGAGCATAATGAAAGGGATTGTTTTCTGGCGTTTACACTCCTCATTGCTCTTAAAAGTCAGGCTTTTTGCTTCAGACGGCCATGGAATTATGTTAACTCGTACTAAAGGTTTGCCTGTTTTGCAGCAGGGAGTGAAGTTTGATCCGGACATGCAACAAACGATCCGGCTGGAGTTCGCGAAGAGTAACACGAAGGTTAGCAAACCGAAACAGCAGTCACCCCCTGTCGCTGCCACCCACCCCACTCTAGTGCACCCTTTCACGGGACGTAAGTATGGCACCGCCACTAACTCACTCCATCCAACACCGTCTGACCGACGCGGACCCAACGCGCCGCTCAGCCCACCCAACCCCCAGCAGACCCCTTAGGAGACATCCACGGGTAAAGGGGGAGACAGCAGGCCTTACTTTAACTAAGGTGATTTTGGTTGATCAAGTAAGCTCTGATAGACATAAAGGTGGTTCTGCATTAAAATGCTCTGTGGAATTATTAGATCGTTAGTTGCAGAAAATGCAATATGTGTGAATTAGGCGCGATTTATTGATGCTTAAGATGATAATGCTCGTTGATTAAATCAATAAAATTAATCTCTTTTCTTTCATCAAATGAGCTTGGCTTTAAGCAATTAGTTAAAGTAATTCGTGCTAAAATAAAATTTATATGCCTATTTAGATGTTTATTGCATTGAAAACTATTTCAGAATAAGAACTGCGTCTTTTCTCTTCTTCGAACGATTAATTTTCCGCAACATAGTTGTGTCTATCATCCCCGATCCAACCAACAAGAGCGGTTTGTTGAATCAAATTCTTAAATTTCAACGATACCACACAAATTTTTTATTACGAGTTTGAAATGAAACGACCTAAAGTGAAATTTTGGGAGGGGCAGTCGACAGCAATAAACATCCCTTCGCTGTAAACCACGATCCACTTCATTATCTCTATCAGTCCCCCCCCCCCTCCCTCCTTCCTTGCAGACCACAAAATAACCCTTAACAGATGACTTCCACAACAGCTGTCTTGAGGTTTCCGTGGCTGAGATCTACTTAATTGCAAAAGAATGAATTATGTACCCTTCTCTCGTCCACCCCACAGATCTTTAAAATGGCGTGCAATTCTTTATTCCCCTCCTTCCCTACGTCCCGTGTTCTCCTGTCTCCTTTTCGGCCTCAAGGGGTTGGGGCTTGGCTGCTTAGCACGCACAAGTTGCACGAGATCACGTGATGAGGCCGGGTTAATCGGGCACTTCCTCTTTCCCTTATTCCCACGAGGCTGGCGGCCATGTTGGACCGAAGTCGGCAGACGGTATGGTCTTTTCTCTCCAAAGCTCAAATCCTTCCGCCACCGGAAGTGTCGCCATGTTAGTTTGGCTCTTGTTGTCACACCTACAAACAGCCTCTGCACCACCTGCAACCGGAAGTAGTAGCTCATTTGCAGGCAAACAAGGAATAGAGAGTGAAAGATTTAGATGTGCTGCTTAATTAAAATTTTTGTGTTATTTGTTATGTGTATATTACCGCAAAAAATGTCCATTATAAACTGATTTTATACGAAATTAAAATTTCTAAAAAAAATTTAAGTTTAGCTCAGCTTCATAGGAGACTTGTACGGTGTGTAGTTAATTTTAAATGTGATGCAATTTAAGATTTCAATTCACTTCACAAAGCTGCAGAAAACGAAGTTTAAGAAAATGAAAATAACAAAACTGTGAACGTTAATGTTAATGTTAATGGCATGTTACGTAACGTTCATACAAACAGATGTCAAGTATGTTAGACATTCTTTTGGAGTCCGGCTTCTGCCCTAAGAATTATTAATAAAGCAACAAACAAATGTAAGAATAAAGTGTAGGAGCTACCGTAGTAACTGTAAATTGTCACACACATTAATTGCCATAACTATCAAACCATAAAAACATTGTCATGAACAAGATCAACCTTAAAGAGTAAAAAAGTAAGATTATTAATCGAAATACTATTTGTCTTAAGAATGTTATTGGCACGTTACGTAATAGTTATTGCCACACTTTTGCATCACTGCTTTAATGTAAGTAATTTTGAGAACAGTTTTTATCAATTGCTGTGCAAGGAAGTTGAAAATTGTCAGAACGTTTTGATGCTGAGGATGCTGTCTAATCCGGAGGACTGCATTTGATAAAATCTGTCTGCTAAATCGCTTACACAGGCCCATTTTTGCGAAAGTGGAGCTTTAACTGATTTATTACTATACTTAAATCGGTTTTGACATAACTTTTCATTAGAAGTTGCAACAATCATGAAAGCGTGTGCTTGCACGACTTGGCATTACGATTTTGGTCATTGTTGAAACATCATTCATGATTTGGCTGTCTTTTTCATAGTTCTAAAGTGTCCGTTTTTAACGTGTTGTAATAGTGTAAAATCAGTCGGCACAACAACGTCTCGAATAAGTACACATATATTCTTATTTTTCACATTGTTGTTCCAACTTTTCATTCATTCATTTATTTCTCAAAAGCCGTGGTCCTAAACCGTACGTTCCTAAGTACAAATGCTACAAATAACCAATCCAAACCAACTAAATCAAAACAAACACAAACCACAACCACAAATCTCAATCCAACTTTTCTTATGCTGTTACAAGTTTTAAGTATTATGAAGTTAAAAGTGGAGACTTTTGGCACAATAACAAGCAGCACAACAATGCCCAACGAAGGTTCAAAGTTTACTCATTCGGTATAGTGTTGCAACTGATGGAGACGTTAAAACAATGAAAATAGCAAAAGTATAGGAATAACGTAGGCCACTGAGACAGATAACTAAAAAAAAAGAAGCTATTAAATGATGGTCTTTCACATTCGTCATGGAACTCTTGTTTTGACGGTAACCGATAAATGGTAACTTTTTTTTCACTCAGAATAATTTAGTATGCCTGTAATCTACTCACGTATCAGGAACGTCATTTCATTTGTGAACTTTTCGTCCGCAAATTAATTCCCAAACTGAATTTAGTATGGTTTTTCAAAAAGTTTAATTTCTTTAAACTGTTTAACTTTCTGTGATCATTGTGTGCCTCGTTTCGCCTACGCTGACCTGAAACTAACCGATAACCCATGGTAGTTTTGCGGATGCGACAGGCTTAATGATCAAATGACAAAGTGCCATTAGCATCGAGCTGGTTGATTTGCCTTCACGAGCAGAAATCAACTCCGAGCGCTTAATTATTGAGGCACCCATTCGTGATATCTCTTTGCATGGCAGCAGGATTAAGGATTGTGACAAAGGGATTTAACATTAGCACTCCGCATTTCGACCCAACATGTTGGAATGTTGGTGACAGCTGATGTGACGCTCATTGGGGACAATCAGATAGCATACCGGCATTTATGCCAATGACGATCCCTTAAGCTAAATGCTCCGAGTGGAGAGCAAACATTTTATGACTATCGTGGAATTAGCACCATCAAGTTGCTAAAGTTGCTATGGTGATACACCAAGAGAATGATAAGTCGAAATAGAGATACAAACCATGTCCATTGCTTTTGGACTAAAATGTTGCGAATGAACCGTCGACTGAACAATCAGCAAAAGGAGCGAGAATTAACTCTCGACAAAGTCCTACCATTAAGCCGTACCGACACGGCTGAATTCCTAATGCAAGGCCGTATCAATATGGCTTAGCGTTAGGACCTTGGCTGTTGGTCTCAAAGGTTGAGGGTTCACTTCCCGCTTAGGCAGTCAGTCCAAAAAGCAACAAAAGTGGCAAAAGTAGCAAATAATTACTGATGCAAATTTATCACTTATCGATCCGATTTGGCTTTCCATCCTGTGTATGTAGATCTAAAGCAAAATATTGATTCACAGAATGTGGCATCAGCCTGCAAGTTACTGCTTCCCGGTACACAAGTAAGCAAGCGTGACAATTTGACTTTTATTTGTAGAAATAATTAATCATGACGACTTATAAAAATAGACCTGTGACAGCTGTTCTATTTTATTACTTGAAGTTTGGCAGCCAAGCTGCAATTTTCAAAACTATCCAGCTGAATTGAATGTTGGAAGATTTAAATGTTTGCAGTTATGCATTCGTGTTGTTTGAAATAGATGGCATTCATCTTATTTTTACTTTTATAAGTTTGCATTTCTGTCCCTTCATACATAAAATTGAGGAATTAGAACATCTAGATTTGGTTTGAAAAGTTTAACAAAGCATCGTTAATGTGTCACCATCATGGCTCCAGTTAAAATAAAACCTCTCTTTGCCACCCACCACTGATCTCCAGGATTAAATGTGACTAACTTATAGGCCTCAATGTTAAACAGTTACCAACTCATCTTCCTCTAAATGTGTATCAGGGGATTGTTATAGACTGAATACACCCGTGTTGTTGTAGCACTAATTTCTTTCACACTCTGTTCTGGTTGTTCGCAGCTACACTACCTTTGGTTGTTATAGTTGTCTGTCACAACTAGGGAATAACTGGAGATTGGATTACGAATTGGATATGCTAAGCCACATGAAAACATCCTTGATTTTTGCATACGATTCTTATTAAAACAAAATTTTGGTGATGGAACTCTGTTTGATTTTGTGTTACATTGTATTTATGTGTTGATTCATACTGATCTTGTATTATTCATATTTATGTTTCACGATCGAATTTTAGCCCATCACACTCACTGTTTCCAGGAGATACTAAGATAGAAATTTTAAACTTGATAAGAAAGATGAGGGGAATTTTGACATCACATGAGAACTAAGTTCAGACAGTTCATCAAATTGCATAATGTCTCTCAGACAATTATTGTGATGCCAAAAATGTGTCAAGGGGTTTCAAACTCCTCTCTTTTTATGGGAGTTTATTGACCCCTTTTTCACGCTCAAAATTCCGCTCGTGAAAACACGTATAGGTTCCTCTTCAATGGTCAAAAAAAGTTTCTGCTAAATTAGAAGATAACATTAAATGAAATTCCTTAACATCACTAGTCTAAATTAAGATTGATTAAGAATACTGTTTTGTTAATTAAAACAATGACAAACGAAACGTCTCTCCCTTCAGTTTCAATATTAATAATTTGATACTTTCAAATTTGTCCCTCAATTTAAGACGACACAAAGAAGGTCTGTGATGACAATGGAAACACAAGGCACTCCTTCAAAAGTGTATTTCAAAATAGGCAAACACCAAAATTGTATTAGTGACCGCTTTACTACTCTTACTTCAACTGGCACCTATGAAACTTTGACGGTTGAAAATTATGTTAATGCTTGCACCAACTACAGAAAACTCGTTGCAAACAACTCGTTGAGTTCTCTCTGCACTAGCACTCTAAAAATTAAAAGTTCCATGTATTTTAGACGTTGCATCTGTTTGCATCTGCGTACAAAATAAGGCTGCAGACCACCAAGCTGGAACATTGAATAGTTAGTGAAATTTGATAATGGTACTTACACTTTCCAACCTTGCTCTTTTCTGAAGATGACAGTTATTAAAAACAAAAAGCTAATGGCTTCACGACAAGTTTTCTTCTGGTGATGCCCATACTCTCAATTGCGAAACTTGTTAAGAACAAAAAGCCCTTCCCTTCCCTATTTTTGAAAATAAAAAGTTTTGTTCTGCCTTGGGCATCTCTTCATAGCCGCATTGAAATTAATGCCCTCTTCGACTTCTTGGAACTGACTACTATAGTTTTATCCTGGAAGACACTGACTGTGAACTCATTTATACAATTACCTGGAGAATTCCGTTATCGAAACATTGTGTCTCTTGGCTGGGCCTTAAGTTTCCTTATGGTCATCTTGTAGTCGTTATGTTTAGATGAATTCTCTTCCATTGTCTGAGCATATGCTTCCAAGCGCTCATCGATTCAAACCAGGTGCTATGGAACACCATCAGAATCTTAATCATTTACTTTCTTAAATCGTTTGCCTCGTCCACAAATGGCTTGGTGGTTTCCGACAAGATGTTGGAGTGGACGCTTGCTGTTAACATTGGTCAAGTGATAGAAGCACCTTTAGTCCTTCATCGTTCACTCAGTATCGGTGATAGGATGGCGGGTGGCCCATTCATCACTCTAACAAAATGGCCACCACCAGTGCCGATTTATCCGACCGAGACCGAGCCTACAACAAGATTTCCACGACATGATTAAGTAGAGTCAGCGCTCATTGTTTGGGTTTTGGGCTGGCTCCCTAACTTGTGCAACGCATGTTGCATTGCGTTGGTTGTGCTTACTGCCCCC